>PVKE010012492.1:0-38244 GCA_004027555.1 Craseonycteris thonglongyai | reverse complement strand
TTGCTCCCAAAGATGCGCTAGGTCTTATTTTCAGGGGAGGTCTTATTTTTCCATGAAGAAGAATACGGTACACATTTATTGTTGAACAAAAAAAAAGGAAATTTATTACCTGTATACGGTACGGTAGTAGTTGTCATCACAAACCAGCATAACCAGACAAACTGTGAATCCTACAGTATCAAGAATTTCTTGTTACTACCATTATTTCCATGTACAACCATCTATGGTACATTTACTCATTTATTCAACGACAGTCATGTCATCATCTTCTGATTAAAAGAGACCTCGCACTTCCTGCCTGCCCTGGCTGCGCTGCGGCCAACAGTGAACTGCACGGCGGCGCCCGCCGCTACGGTCCAGAGTCCAGAGTTACAGTAGCTTTGGGGGCCTTATTATCGGGGAGGCCTTATGTTCAGGGGAGGCCTTAATATCGGAGAGGTCTTATTTTCGGGGGATGCCTTATATTTCAGCGAGGGGCAAAACTGTAAGTAGGTCTTATTTTCAGGGGATGTCTTACTTTTGGGGAAACACGGTAAGTAAGAAGCGTTTCGGGTGGGATCAGGCAATCTGTGTTCTAGTGAGTCCTTTAAGTGAGTATGTGTGCTGAAGTTTGTAAATGTCCACTTTCTCAGAGCATTATAGTTTTTCTGGAGGTAGAAAAAGGAAGAAAACTTGCTGCAAAAATAACCATTAAAAAAAAATAGTCTCAGGAATTGTTATATCTAGTCCTGTTTAAGAACCATGACTCCAAACTGTTTCCCTTTTTTCAGTTTTAAGACTCTATTTTATATTAACAGCTGGCCTTATTCTAAGCAACCATCTGTCAATTTGTTGAGTCATTATCGTCTCCAAAGTAATTTTTACACTGGATAAGTTTTCATCTACCAGGGAAACAAAGATTATGATACACCATTATAATAACATCTGATGAAAGTATTTTTGGACATCGTTTTTTCCCTGTTAAATCTGGAACATTGGCCATCAGAGGCATCATAATCCAATTTATAGCTGGTTGACATCTACTTTTCATCACCATGCAACCTAGTGTTACAGAATTAGTGATAACTAGCTTTACCTGCTGGTCATTCTTTATTCTTGCACTGTTTATATTTGCTTAGCAATGAAGAAAAGTTAAATTGCCTTAAATCTCTTAATCTTTAATTACCTTTAATTGCCAAGTTAAGTCTGTCAAATAAGAAGTCTAATAAGTATTGTTAACTAGAAATTTCAATTCTAATAGAATAGACTTTTTTTTTTTAGGTTGATGGAGAACAACCTGTTCAGCCAGTTGGTTTTATGTTGATTACACAAAATATATACTTGTTACCCAGCAACACACACACAAAGCCAGAAAACCTGGATCAGCAGATAAAAAAAGATAGCCAGTTGCTTAAGCTGAATGCTCTGTGTGCATGCCTCATATATCTTTTTTACTTTGCTTGTTTTTCTTTTCTTACTAATTTTTTTAATTAAAAAAAAAATTTTTTTTTTACCACCTGCAACATTATACCTTGGAACAGGAAAATAAAAATAGTTTCTCCCAAATATGTTGCTTTTTCTGTAACAATAACAACAACAAACCAAAAACCAAAAACAATGTATGAAAAAAATTTAAGTTGCTAGTGCTTAAATACAATTCTGCAAACTGATGGAAATGTTTATAGAAAGTTTCTGTTAAGGAGTCTTTATCTAAAGCTGCTGGGTAACTAGAACTTATTTCATGCACAAGATTTAGTCTATGAAGGTTATATTTTAGCTTTTAAATAATTTAGGGCTGAGAAAATTTTCTTTTGCCAAAGGATGTCCTTTAGGTAAAAAGAAAATTATAAAGATTGAAATTCAGATATAAATGAGGAAATAAAGAGAGCCGGAAATGTTAAGTACATAGGTAAATATAGAAAACAATGTACTTAAAAAATATTGTCTATTTATAGCAAAAAATAACAAGAAAATGTTTACAATACATATAGAAGTAAAATGATGCCAACAATTACACAAAAATTGAATGAGTGGATAAATGGAAATATATTCTTGTAATATGTGAAGTTATTAAATTTGTGAGATGAGAGGTATAAACTATGTGATAGGCTGAATAATGACCTCCCAGTTAAATCTAAATCCTAGTCCACAAAAACTGTGAATGTCACCCTACATATTAAAAGAAACTTTGGAAATATGATAAAGTTAAGATCCTGAGATGGGAAAATTATTCTAGAATATTTGAGTGGACCCAATGTAATCACAAAGGCCCTCATTAGAGGTGATTCGTTTACATTTAGTGAAATTATTAATACTATTAGGTTTAAATTCACTACTTTACTACTAACTTTAAAAAAAAAAACTAGTTTCAGTTATACACAGCATAATGATTAGATATTTACACATCTCACAAAGTGATAACCCTAAGATGAATCTACTACATATTTGATATTGCACATAGCTATTACAATATCATTGACTGTAATCCCTATGCTGTACTTTATATCCTGTGACTGTATACTCATATGACCTTTGCAGTATTATTTACAATAGCCAAGCCATGGAAGTAACTTAAGTGTCTTTCGAAAGAATGGACAAAGAAGATATAGTACATATATACAATGAAACATTACTCAGCCATTAAAAAGAACGAAATCTTGCTATTTGTGACAACATGGATGGACCTAGAGGTTATTATGCTAAGTGAAATAAGTCAGACAGAGAAAGACAGACACCACATAATTTCACTTATATGTGGAATCAAATCAAAGCAAATGAAAAATAACAAGCAGAAACAGATTAATAGATATGTGGTTGTCAGAGGGAGGAGAGTTGCAGGGGTAGACAAAGTAGGTGAAGAGAATTAAGAGGTATAATTTCCAGTTATAAAATAAACTAGTCAAGGGATGTAATGTATACCATAATATAGGGAATATGGTCAATAATATTTTAATAGCTTTGTATGGTGATATATGGTAATTAGACTTATTGTGGTAATCATTTTATAATGTATAAAAATATAAAATTACTATATTGTATACCTAAAACTAATGTAAACTTGCCTCTCTACTATAATTAAAAAATATTTTTAAATGCATATATTAGGTCTTAACCCAGATCTGCCAAAAGGATTCTATAGATGTTTTTCCAAATAATCACATTTTAAACAAGCAAGCCCTTTTTAGTGATTCTAATTTACAATGAGGTATGAAAATCCCCTTTCTAGCCTAGAGGTATTGGTCCTCATTGCACATTAGTATTATCTGGGGAGCTTTGAAACATGGATTGACTTTTGTCAACACCATTCATCAATAGTCTTGCATTGAGACAAGCATGGACTATGATGTAGGTGACAATCCATTTGGTATAATGTCATGTCTATCTGTAAAAATGTACTTCTTTTTTCCTGATAATGATTGAATTTTTCTCCTGGAAACAACATTTTTACTCCTCCATTAAAGATGAAGCTTACAATGCAAATATTTCCATAAAGAGAATAATTTTGTTTCCTACAAGTGGTACTGTTAAGTACTTAAAGCAGAGGTGTCCAATATTTTGGCTTCCCTGGGCCACATTGGAAGAAGAATTGTCTTAGGCCACACATAAAACACATTAACACTAACAATAGCTGATGAACTAAAAAAAAAAAAAAGCAAAAATAATCTCATAATGTTTTCAGAAACCTTACAATTTGTGTTGGACCGCATTAAAGCCATTTGGGGCCACATGTGGCTGGCAGCCTGCAGGTTGAACAAGCTTGACTTAAAGGAAAGAAGGAACAATTACCCAAGTGGACCAGGATGTGATGGGGATTGGGCACCTGCTGGGTCCCTGAGGCATCAACAAAGAATTTTTTCCTTCATAGTTTATAGTAGCTTGTCTGCTTTACAAGGCCGAAAGTATTTCCAGACTCAGATTGTTGTTATAGAAAAGGGAGAAGACACCGTGTCTGCCTTTCAAGAGTTTATAATCTAGTAAAAAATTAACGGGCAACTAGGAGTTACAGGATTTACAGAGAGAATGTAGATTTTATTACTGCTTCTAATTTTTCCAGAAGATCGGCAAAACTTGACTCTATAATCTACAGAACTTTGTCTAGAAAGATTGACTGCCTTCTGTAACTTTCATGTGAGGAGTCATCCCAATTCTAAGAGATGAAAGGAACAGTATAATTCAACCACATTAACTATCTACTAAGTAATTAACTGGAGAACTGAGGAAGGCTTGTTTGGCATTGAATGGCTGATTAAGTGCAAATCTTTCTATCCTAACAATCAAACTAATCTTTCTTTGTTTCTAAGATGAGTAAGCCTCAAAACCATATAGGAGATAAAGTAATGCCCAAGTTTTGTTTGAGAGTCTAAAGTTGAAATATAAATCAATCTGAAATTCATTGATGAAATACCAATGCAGCTCACTGCTTTGATTTTAGACAGTGGTTTCCAAAGTGAGAGGTATGGTGACAGTGTTAGAACTTTTATTTATAATTATGTTTGTCTCAAGAAGAAACTATGCATTAGTAATATCAGATTAATGGTAGTGAATGTGTAATATAGATAATGTGTAAATCATATTTATACATTAGAGGTGCCTGTTTAAGGAGTTGTTATTGATGAGGCACATGAACAAAAATTTGAGTGATTTTAATTATTTTGAGAAATTGTGAATTTTACTATAGGGTGATTAATTTATATTAATATATTTCTGCCTTTCACTAATGATTATGACTTAGAGTGAATGACAGCAGTCTAAGAGTCATTTGTGATGTACTTTTTTCCTACCTGGAGAATAAATGAGTTTTTCCCTAGGCTTTGCACCCATAACTCTTTTTGATGGCCTCTTTGTCTCATGTGTGCTCTGAAGTGTCTATCTACTGAGATTAATCTCTACTCATTAGGAAGAGTCACAGAATGTCATGTGTTAAAGTCTCCTCAGAGATTTGTTCTCCCTCCTTATTTTAAAGATGAAAAATTGGGACCAAAGGCAAAGTCGGTAAAAATATGTATTTTAAGTCATTCAGTTAAGTCAAGAAGAGAGCTCCTTGGTACCACAAACAGTGTTACCAAGAGATAATGACTATTATCAATAAAGGGGCATCTGCTTTTCATGTGACCTGACAAAATGAAGTATTGGGTATGATCACCGCTTAGTATTTCTGACAATGACAATTGCCATCTAGCTGGTAGGACTGGAAGAAGTCTATAAATATTTAGTTATTTATTAAGAGGAAAAGGAAATATGTTTATTCTTTGTCTCTAGTAGAAAATAGAAGCATTTTTACACTGAGATTTTTCATTTTACTCTGTTTTCTGTCATATTTGGTTATACATATGAGCACTGTATTTGTAGTTTGCTTCTTCAATATAGACTTATTTGGGGGTACAAGGATGGCTCAGTGAGTTAGGCACTCGTTTTGCAGCCCCAGGGTCTGAGGATCGAATCCTTGTCCTGGCCTGTGTGTACCAACATGAAAAAAGCTGAGAGATATTTGAGCGGCAAAAGCTACAGAGAGATGTAAAGTGGTGGTGAGGTGGAAGGGTTAATTGGAATTCTGAATGCGTTGTTCTTGCAGACTTTTTAAAAAAAGAACAATGAAATCTGAATGTTATATTGAAACTCTTACTGTGTTAAAAAGAGAACCAAATGGATTGGAAAAAGAAATAAAACACTTCAACACGACAACACCAGGCCTCCCACAAATGCAGCAACAAGAGATGCAAAAATTCAGTGCCTGGACTTTGCAGTGCTGCCGCATCCATATAGCCTAGTGATTTCCACCTATTTCCAAAACTAAATGAACTTGAAGGGCCAGCGCTTCATCTGTGATAAAGAGGTGAAGTCTGCAGTGAGCAAATGGTTTCAAAAACAAAATACCAATATTTTAAGGACAGATTTCAAAACCTAGTGAGGCATTGGTGGAAGTGGATTAAAGCATGTGATGATATGGTAGAAAAATAATTATGCAGCTTTAAAAATAAATGATGTAGGTATATTTCTTTTTCATTTTATTAAAATACATTTTTCTGTTCAATTTCTGTATGAATGTAGAGAAAATTTATCAACCTACTCTTGTATTGGTATGCAAGTGGTAGTCCCTTAGTATATATATATATATATATATATATATATTAGTATATATATATACTTAGTATATATATATATATATACTTAGTATATATATATATATAGTATATATATATATATATATATATTTTTTAATATTTATTTATTTTTATTGTTTTTTGAGAGAGAGAGAGAGAGAGAGAGATACAGAGACACAGAGAGAACTGAACTGGGGGAACTCCCAGCTCAGCATATGGTTCCGCACGGGCCGGGGTCGGGACTCGATCCCTGGTCCCTGGCACTGCAAAGTGAGTGCTTAGCCCACTGAGCCATCCCGGCTTCCCCTATATATTCTTGATGTGTAGAAATAGGTATAACTCCTCAATGTCTCTAACCCTCACCTTCTTTTTAAAATTTAGACAATTGCCAGGGCTGAAGAGGGTAAGGTAAAAATAAATTGAATATCCATTTTTTTAAATTGAGGTGCAATTGACATACAAATTGGATATTTTTACATACTTTTGATGCAAATTGATATTTTGTTTCATGAAGACAGTTTGCAACAGGTATAAATAAATATTAAGTGTGTATACTCTCTAATCCAAAATTTTTCCCCCGGAAAATGCTCTTAAGGCAACAGCACAATGTGTATAAATATTTATATTTATATATATTTATGTAAGTATGCATGTATAAGGCAGTTCATCACAACATTGTAAAAAGAAACAAAACAGTTAATGGTCTATCAATAGGGAATTTATTAGGGAATTCATTAAATATATTACTGAGTATCCTTAGACAATCCAAGTACCTCTTTCAACCCAGACTAGCACACCCTTTGGTTTCAGCTATCTCTGCCACATGTTACGAAACCAAAAATTTTATTCTGCTTCCCTCCACAACAGGTCTAGGTCTGCCATAGCATCACTCAGTCCACTGCCTAGAACTTCTAATTCCAACTCTTCAGTAGCAAACTGCTCTCTCAGTTCATGTCCTAGGAGAAAGGTCATTGAGGACAGGCCACACTTCTTTTTACTACTTCCGTCTTTTATTCCTTCAAAAATCATCTTACTGCACAAAATACTTGAGAGTGTAGGATAAAGTGAGCCACAGCACAGAAGAAAATTTAGAACTCTGTACAGTGTGACATTTCTCTTAGTTCCAGGGTGAAATCAACCTGAATTCAAACAACTAAGGCTGCTTAAATACTTACTCTAAGAAGGCCTGGCTGAATAGCTACAAAAGTCAGAGTTGGAGAAAATACAATATTACAGCATTTTTCTCTCATTTCTTTGAGGAAGCATGAATTAGGCAAATTGACTTCTAAGAACACCCATACTACATATCATTTATATTCTATAAATTAGAATGTAGTCTGGCATATTGTTCTTAAATAACGATTTGATGTAGGTCTGTCTTGATGCCCCAAAGATATCTTATACTTCTGTATAGGTGCATGTAGATGCTAGAAAAATACTGGGACAAGAACAAATATATCTTTTTTTTTTTTAACAATTTATTTTATTTTTTTTCTACAGAAAGAGAGACAGAGAGAGAAGGAGGAGGGCCCAGAGCAATCTCCATAGTTGTACGTTATCAGTTTTTTACATGGTTTCATTCCACACAGGTGGGTGGGGCCATGTAGGGCAGGGACTGGGTCAGGGGTTTCCCACATGGGAGGCCGCCCCTGCAAGCTGGGGGTCAAATTGGGGGCCTCCCACAGGGAAGCTTACCCAGTCGAGAACCAAACTGGGGGCCACACCTCAGTTTAGCATATGGGTCTGCACAGGTTGGGGCTGGGATTCAATCCTCATTCCCCGGGGCTGGAGGTAGTGCTTCACCTGCTGAGTCATCTCAGTGTTCCCTATTTGTTTTCTGATTCAAGGTATTTTATGTACTTTCCACTCTCTTTCTCTTTCTCATCTTTTAGGTCCCAGTTTACACGTTACTTCCTGTTATTGCATTGTGTTTGTACAAAATAGAGCCCAAGAAATATTAAAGAAAAAACATTCAACTAGAAAATTCATCATGGTTTTTCCCTGTATGCTATATTTCAAAGCAAACACTTGTGTATCTATTATGTGTTTACTTAAGAACTGAGGTAAGTTGAAAAAGAAAAGAGACAGACAAGAATGGTATAGCAGAGGAGAAAAGAAAAGGCATTTAGAGATCACAGCTCTGGTTCTGGCTTTAACATTATTTATTTGTGTGATTTATCTAAAACTTGATATGAGGATTTTGACCTTTAAGAACCCTTCTAGAGCTAATATTCTATGATTGATTGATTGATTGATTCATTCATTTATTCAGTTTATAATTCAAACCATGCCCAGTTACTACGCTCATCATGAAAGATACCAGGCAGCATAGGACCAATAGGTTGTGTCTTTTATATCTTAGTGTCCATCTTGTCATTAAGAAAAATAAGAGGGGATGCCAGGATAGCTCAGTAGGTTGAGCACTTGCCTTGCAACCACAAGGTCCAGGGATCAAATCCTGGCTTTGGCTCGTGCAAGCCCATATGCTGAACTCTGGCTTAGCTGGTAACTGCTGGGATGGTAGTGAAGGTTCTTGCTTCCCATGCAGGAGGTCCCCAGTTTGGTTCCATCCCTGCGTGGCCCCACATCCACCTGTGTGGAATGAAACTATGTCACAACTAATGATGTAAAACTACAGAGACTGCTCTGGATCCTCCCCTTTCCCTCTCTCTCTCTCTCTCTCTCTCACCTTCTCTCAAACAATAAAATAAATCCCCCCCCAAAAAAGAAAAGAAATAAACTTAGAATCATAGAATTTTAGCGCCAGAAGTCGTAGAGATGATCTAATTCAAATTTTAGTAAAATAGGCAAAAAAATTAAAAAACAAACAAAACTTTTTTGTAAAGAGATGATTCAACCCCATCCCCACATCCTGCCACTATCACCACAATCTGAACTAAGGAACAAAATATATATATATAATTCTCGCTATATAATTTTATATGTCAGAAATGGCAAAGATAATTATGGTAAAGTGAAAAACAGATAATAGAAACTTTAGTTGTTTGCTCTCTGTGTTGTATTTTGCTCTGTCTTTGTTAGAAAAAAACAAAATGTTTGAATGTGTGTGTGGGTGGAAAAACATATTTTCTATATTCAGAGAAAGACTTGCAAATAATAATACTTTCTATTCACAAAGGTAAAAAAATGCATGTTCATTTCATAAAATTTGGCAAAAGAAACATAGTATCTCTGAAGAGTGACCACTTTTTTATCATTAATATGTATTTTTCATTGTTTGTCTTCTATATGTGTATTTCACATAGGTGAACTCATACGGTTTTAATTGTGATTAGTAGTAAGTTAGGATAGTGCAGGATTTGTGGGCATGTGTAGCATGACAGTTTGTGAGAATAGGCCATAGGCCACATCGCATGTCTAACAGGACAGGCAATTAAGGCTGTAATCAGACCACAAAGAGACTTGAAAACCACACTGTTTGGTAAAACATTATGATATATTCCGTAAATTGATAAGATTGTAGGCTTTATTCTGTTCTGCCTTTACTCTCTGTATGCCAACTTGGGAGCTAGCTGTGAAATGCTTATTTTTGAAAGACTTATTTTTTTTTATTGTTTTTGACACAGAGAGAGAGAGAGACTGAGAGAAGGGGGAGGGCCCAGAGCAATAGTTGTACATCAATAGTATCCAACATAGTTTCATTCTACAGGTGGGCACAGGACCCTCAGGGTGGGAACGGGGCAGGGGGTCTCTCACATGGAGAATCTCACCCTGGCAGGAACTTAACTGGGATGGGAAGCACACCCCAGGTTAGCATATGTGTCTGCACGGGCCCGGGCTGGGGCTGGGATCCCAGACCCTGAGGCTGCAATGGGAGCACTCGACCTGCTGAGCCATCCTGGCTTCCCTGTGCAATGCTTAGTGATTAAGCCATGAAGAGAGTGGGCTTGTGATGTTCCTGACTGTAGAGCCGATTGTGCAATAGCTCATTTATTTATCTTGGCACAGAATCCCTGCTCATTGGACATGAAGATAACCCAAATGACAGTCCAGCACAGAACATTACCCTCCAAATTCCATCAACTTTGCACTTTCGTTGTTTCCTTATTGTAGGCACACTAAATGGACCAACAAACCCTGCCCAAATTTTCAACTCATTTTGTTGTTGTAGCAAATGTTTTACAAATGGGTCATTTTAAGTCACCCCCTCCCTCGAATCTGACTATCTAATACCGGCAAATAGTTCTATGTAAAGCAGGAAGAATGCATCACTAAAGAAATTAGAATTGAAAAAGGTCATTGTCTTTGTTCTGTCTTGATTGTGAAAAAAATCAAATAGAAAATTCTAATGTCATAATTACAAAGCAATACCATATAGAACATACCCTTAGTAATTTTTACTTTTTATCTTAGAGATGTATTTAAATGATGCATTTTAATACAGGTTAGTGGTTTGAGATGTGTGATGGCTTAAGCATGTCTTATGCTTCTAAATATATTTAAGACAACCAACAAACCAACCTCATAGAGTTTTCTCTTACATTTGTACTGCCACTTTTTTCAGAAAAACGTTGTTTTTGTTTTTTTAATTAATTAATTAATTAATTAACATATTTTTTATTGTTAAATTTATTGGTGACATTGGTTGGTAAAAATTACATAAGTTCCAGTTGTACAATTCTACATTACATGGTCTATGTACTGCATTATGTGCTCACCACTCAGAGTTCTCTTTCCATCACCATAGATTTGATGTCCTTTCCCTATTCCCTCAACCCCCACTCCCCCACCCACCTCCCCCTTTACCCTCAGGTAACAATTAAACTATTGGCTGTGTCCATGAGATTTTGTTTCTTTTTTACTTTCAGTTTTATATTTACAAGCTCTATCCTGGCAACCTCCATCAATCTATAGGAAGAACTTGATTGTGTCCACACAGACACTTATATGCGCAGTAGGAAGAAGCTATACACTGAAGTCAGTGGGGAATGAGTTTAATTCACCCACAGGAGTTAATAATACTTTCAGAATATTATTTTCATGGTCTGAGCATACATGGTTTGTAATTATTACTGATATTTTAAGAACTTGAGACTTTAAACATCCACCCACTGTGTGTCATAATGAAGTCTCAGTTTCATTCTTAAACTACAGCCTAGTATATTAGGTATAGTATGTATACGCAGCACAGTGGTTCTTAATTTGATTTTCTCTGGTACGGAAATGTTCCTTCAGTTTTTGTTTTGATATGATCAAATTGGCAACAAACATATCAGTGTAAGAAATCCATTACTTGCACTGTGTTCGCTTCAGGGGGTTTAAATTGCTGTAAAACTTCTCTCTTGTGTTTCCTTGGAATCATTTTGTTATAAAATAGCTTTGGTTTGATTCGAGGCATGATTTTAGTGCCAGAAAGTATTAATTGCAGAGTGCCTGCCTATGAAAGCAATAGGATTTTCACAGGTGTTGGAACCACAGGGTAAGAACAAGAATGACATTTAATAGTAATTTTCATGAATATTAATTTCATTCAACAATTCTTTTGTGAAGCTATTTTTTATTTCATTTTTTAAATCCTGGTAAATGGTAAAAACATCATGTAAATCCATATTTTACATTTATCATAGTTGGCAGCGTTTATCAATGGCAATTATGTTGCAAAGTTAGCTTTAGTAATTACAGTTGAATCCGTAAGGCCTGAGAAATTATCGTTTTGTACTTTCATTTGCTGAATCACATATTTTGGGTTTCATTAGAACTAATTCTTCTTCTTCTTCTTTTTTTATAGGCACTCAAAGTGGTACCAACATTTCCAGGGATATTTTATTTCATTTAAATGAACCTAGTAAATGGGCCACAACGTGGAGTTCTGAGAGCGCTTAGTGATTTGAAGTTTGTGGTAAAATAGGAGAGTAGAAGAAGGATCTGTGAGCACTAAGAAGAGAATGCAAAATGGTAAATAGGGCAAAACCATTTTTCTCTGAAAGAAGGTGTTGCATGCAGGAGAGGAAGTGGCAATATTTTTGATATCAGATTGCACCCCATTTTCTGATCATTTCGTGATGTTTTCAGCATTAATTTTTGTTTATGGAATATTTATAAAATATTTGAAAGATATAAAGAACATTATGAATCAAGCACCATTGTATGTCCTTGTACCCTCCATCCAACTTAAATGAGATAAAATTATTATTCTTTTGTGGCCATGAGGACTTTTCTGGCTGAAGTGGCAGAAATCTTGTTAGTTTCAGTGGGTAGACGTGCTAGATGGCTGAGCAGGAGAAAAAGTAGTTTAGAGAGTTTATGGCTGTGTGCAGAGGAAATCTCTTACATTTTATGCTTATCTTTCTTACTTTTCCTTATAGTTTGTCAGTTATGTTTTATTCCTAAACAATAGGTTGTTCATTTTGCATATTTTAGCCTTGCATAAATGGAATCAGACTGTACCAATCTTATGCAACTTAATGCTATGTTCCTAAGGTTTATTCATGTTGTTATGTGTGGCTATAATTTATTCAATTAATTGCAATGTGTTTCATTGTAGTAATATACTATACCTTGCAATTATGGGTTTGCATTTTTCTTCCTTACTATTATAGACTGAGATGTTTTTAAGGATGGAGAAAAAGTCTTGTTTATCTTTGTAGAATTGGCATTGGTTTGACCATAATAGTTAGCATGAAGAGAGTATTAATTAAGTACTTGTTTAATGGTAATTTTGTAAAAGGGCAGTAAAAAATGTGAAAAACTTATTATTTTTTTTGAGACCCTATAAATGTAATTTAGACATTTATACCTCTAGTTTAATTACAGGTCAATCCTCAAAGCAAAAAATTCTGGATGCATATCTTCTCAATATAAAATTCATTTGTATTTTTTGTGCTTAATATCTTAAATCTGGGCCTATAGGCATGGTAAAATTAGATATTTTGTTTTTCCATTTGAATGGATATGTTCTTACATACTAAATTTGAAAAGAAGGTGAAGGTTGGTCTTAAACTATTTGTACTCTGTTTTCCTAAGGAGATTAGCTAACATGTTGTTGCATAATCTAAGCAGTTAAATGCCTTAGCAACATGAGAGATAATTAGCTTCTCTACAGAACAAATAATTGTTCAGGTTTGTTCTTTGTATAAAAGAACAAAACAAAACAAACAAACACACCAAAAACCAGAAAACAAAACAGAACAAAAAAACCAAACACTTTAGGCTATATTTTGTTGTTGTTTCTGGACTACTCTCCCTTATTCTTGGAAGTGGAACGGAAAAAATTGGGTTGGTTTTAGAGCCTTATGTTTTTCGCATACAAACACTGAAAATCGCCTTTTTTTACTATAGATTTTGTTATATTCCCCTCTCCCTAGGAAGTACCACTTTCACAATATATTTCACTAATCGCAAGAAATAGGAAACTGTGTCTCATAACTTATTTTCCTGTGAGCAATGACTATAGCTCCTTTTCAGTTAGACCCCACTGAGTTAAAATTTAGGATTTAAAATCATTCTTCCCAACTGTGAGCTGTGGATTCTTGTGAAGCTGAAGAGTTAATGCCAGAGTTGTAGAAATCCATTATGTAATACATATTTTTTCTGTAGACTAAAGATAATATGTATATATATATATATATATGACTGTTAAAATGTACATAGATTCAATCATGTTTTCTAAGACAAACATGAATTTTTTAATTCTGCTAAATATGGAGATGCTGGGATAACTTAATAGGCTGAGCACTTGCCTTTTAACGCACACGCTGAACTGCGGCACAACTGGTAACCTCCAGGATGGTGGTGAAGGTTCTTGTCTCCCATGAGGGAGGCCCCCAGTTTGGTTTTGCCCCATGTGGCCCCACATACACCTGTGTGGAAACCATGTTACAACTAATGATGTACAACCATGAAAACTACTCTGGGCCCTGCCCCCTTCTCTCTGTCTCTCTCCTTCTCAACTCTCCAACAACAAAATAAATCTTAAAAAAATAGTCTACTAAATGTATTAAAGCCATTTATTATGTATTCTTTTTATTTAACTTTATTTTATTTAAGTGTATGTGTGCATAATAAAATGGTTTTGAAAACTCAATGGATTCATACTGGAAACAAGAGGACCTCTGTTTCAGCCTTTATGCCCTTAATTCTGCCTCTTCATAGGCGATTATTTCACAGTTTTTAGTTATTTCAGCTGGTACTCATCTTTTAATTTCTAAATAAAATACATATACTACTCCTCCTTGATTTTTCAGTGTCAGATATTACTCATTAGTTTCTAAGCAAGGGAGAGAAGGACATAGCCCACTTCCTCTCTGAACATTTGCACAGTATAAAAAAGGGAATCAAATTTTATATTAAAAGGACTAAGTATTCTTTAGCCGAGTCATACTATATGTGTAATGATTACATTTACAGTTTTGAACCATATGTTTTGTTTTGCCTTTTTGGTTAATTAACAATTATGGCTTTTGGCATTCATTTAATTAATACTGTTCTTATCATTAATGATAACACAGCCATAATTTTTCTATCAGAAGTACATACCTGACGTTGGTTGATAACAATTAGATAGTTTCCAGATGCACTCATCAGGTATTAATTGCCATTGAGCCTATGTCAGTAATAATCTTTCTTAAAAGCTCTATTTTAATGAGGTTCCTCCATACATATTGACCTATATTTATAAATTAAAATAACTATAACATAAAAAAAAGAAATAGTAGAATGATTCTTAGTTTGGGTTTGTGTGCTCTTTCTTTCTGAATATATTTAGATTATACATTTCAGGCGAGAATTCTACATAAAAGATGCTGTGTCCTTCTCAGAGTATCCCATTTGGAGGGGGACATTGTTCACCTGGCCCTCACTGGTTATGCCAATTTTGATCATCCAGTCATGGTGTTGCCCAAGTTCTCTATTGTATAGTTGCTATTTACCCACTGTAACTTATAAGTCAACTGTGGGAAACACTAAAGTTATGAATGTATTTTGTCCTTCATCAAAATTCTCCCTTAACTTTATTATGTACATGTGTGTATGTATGTATATGTATGTATGTATGTATGTATGTATGTGTGTATATATATATATATATATATATATATATATATATATATATATCAATGACACTGAAGACTAAGGGTATTTGGATAAATGCTGTATTTATAGATTACTTGGATTAGTTTCTTCTTCCTCTCTCATCCCTCAACCCCCTTCTATGTGGTTACAGGATTCATCTAAAACACAATAAGCATAGGAAATTTTATAGTCACTTTAAGCTGCAAACACATTCTTAATTCAATAATTGTAACAATTCAGACTTTCAACCTAAACTAATGGTAAAACTTTCATTCTTTTTTTAATCTGGAATTTCTTGTAGGTTGGAATTCTCTTTTAGGAGAAGAGGGTACAGAAATTTTTATTTTTCAGTTAGCATCATTTCTACTTACTGGCTGCAATTACAGACTGTTCAGGAGGTGGAGAGGGAGTTGAAGAAACAAAGGCAAGGAGAGAAAAAAATAATCTTAGCTGACCCAAGCTATTATAATACGGATTTGCCCTCTTTGGGTCTCGTTGTGCTCAAAACTGACTTTCTCTGGGTCATTTGTATGTATATATTGCGGAGTCTCTCCATTAATCACTGGTGGTCTTTTATTTGCAGTTACTTTTACAGAGGCAAATATTATTCTTCTAAGTAGTCATTTCCTTTGTGTTCGAAGGACATTTCCAATGCTGAGGCCAGATATTACTCCAATGCTCCTGATTGGGTCTTTCGAAGGGTCCAGTAGGATTCTTTCTTTCTTTCTTTGTTTCTTTCTTCCTTCCTTCCTTCCTTCCTTCCTTCCTTCCTTTCTTCCTTCCTTCCTTCCTGTCTGTCTTTCTTATCTATCTATCGATCTATCGATCGATCTATCTATCTATCTATCTATCTATCTATCTATCCATCCATCTATCTCTATCGTTATCTATTAATAATCATCTATCTATCATATATCTATTTATCTATCTATCTATTGCCTATCTATAGTCTATCTATCATCATCTATCGTCTATTGAAAGGAATTGGCTTATGTTATTTGGGTACTGGCAAGGTAAGTTTGAAATCCTAAGGACAAGCCATCAGGAAGGGCAAGTTAAAAGTTCTTGCTGCAGTCTATAGGTGGAATTTCTTCTTTTTTAGAGAAACCTCAGTTTTACTCTTCAGGTCTTTCAGCTGATGAAATGAGGCCTACTCAGATTATCAAGGATAATACCCTTCATGTTTGAATAACAGGGAACTATAGCCAAGCCAAACTGACACACAAAACTACCTATTCCAGGCAGTCACTCCAAAATATAACTACTACATTAGCTACATAAAAAAGTGGGAGTGCATTTGAGGAATGCCAAGTCTGGTTTCGGACATATAGAGCTTTCAGTGTCCCTGAGGCACTGACATATTATCTTTGTGTTTTTGTATAAAGTGATTGTTCTAGATGATTTCTGAGGCTTCTTTCAGTTATAAAATAATTTCTATTATTATCATGTGCAATGACAATAAAGATGATTAACAAAAGGTAATTTTCATTTTAAGGAGAATACCTTGCAAAATTAACAGTTTTCCCTATCTACTGCCTCTCTCAGAAAAAGATAGTAGAATAAATTAATTATGGCAGATAAATATGGCATTCATTTAGTCACTTTCTCAACATATGTAGGTTAGATACTACAAATTCAGAGTAAAATGTGATCCAGTCCTGGACATGGAAAAACATGACAATAACTCTATGACCATAAACAAATCAATCATTTTAATACAATATGATAATATTATGATAGGGATGAATAGGGCATTGAGGAGTGGCATCTGAATGAGGCCAGAGATTTGGGAAAGTCACCCTGGGAGACCTACGTTTGGAACTGAAATTAAAGGTCAAGATTTAGATAGGCTGGGAAGGTGGCCACAGGGAAGGGCAGCTGTTGGGAAGTGGCAGCAAGGAGATGACAGAAATCTTGACAAAGTCTCTGCCATAGCTGGTAAGAGGAACAGAAAAACTTGGGTTACTTAATTTCTTGAAAAGTACTTCAGGTTTACAGGAAAAGGAGCTAATGCATTTGAGCTAGTGTCTTGATCAAATCCTTGAGAGGGGAGAAAGAACATCTAGGTGCGTGATGGTGGGGAGGGTGGTAGGAAATAGGCACAATGGATGGAGGTGGGATGGGGGCATTCTAAGCAGAATGGAACACAGCAGATTTGGGGTGGGAAAGAGAGTGAGTAAATAATATACTTTTGTGTATGTTGTGTCTGTTGTGTCTTTCTAATCATTCATATGGTAGAGAGAAATAGCCTGATTATATAAATATTGGGTCAAATTTCAAAGCTCATGTATTGCAAAGTTCTAGAGAGATGTATATTTTTACCCTAGATTTATTCCTTTGGTGTTAAACAAAAATTTAAGATCTCTTTCTTAACATGGACAAAATTCTTTTGTTTTTTTGCTTCCATTGTTTTGGTCCCTTTATCTTTCAGAGTTTTCTGGTTATATTAATGTTTCCTTTGATAACAATCATGTTCAATTTCTTCAGCATACACAGCTTTTCAAATTGTTATTTGACCCTAGCAGTACCAATAATTCTCATTTACTTTTGCTTTGTTAAACACTGATTGGAAGAAGAATTTTTACACGTGGCTACACCCACGCATTATAAAAGCTGTCTTTGAGAATGATGTTTATTTATATAAAACTTAAATTGTCTAAGTGTTTTTGAATAAGAAGAATTTTATTTGTTTTGGATACAGTATCATGTTGTTTTCATCTGCGAAGCTGCAAACAAACCATCATGACTAGCAAAACCTCAGAATCTCAAAATATTGTGATGAAGTAAAAGGAAGCTTTTGTGGAGTTCAAGAGCTAGATTTCATTTGTGATTCTTTCTCTCTGTCTCTCTCTGTTTCTCTTTCACTATTTTCAGTGGACATTCCCAGTGAAGTAATGAAGAGCCCTAAAGAACTGCCAGCACATGATTTTCTCTTTAGTTTGTGCTCATGTACACATTAAGAAACCTTGGCAAACTAAGAGACCGCAAATGCTTTCTTTCCTATGTGTGAAGTAACGTATGTGGATGCCCTTGTGTAAGTAATACCTCATATTAAGGTGAAACACTATGTTTTTGCATTATATTGAACAAATACTTCGGGACTTAAGTACAATGAAACTGGAATGCCTGGAACCCTCCTTTGCAATAGAAATGTGTCAGTCCAAATTTAGTATTAACAAAACTTCTAGTGTAACTTCTTTTCCTTCACTTTAATATTTTCCTTTCCTCCCTCCCTCCTTCCCTTCCTCTCTCTCTCCCTTCCTTCCTTCCTTTCATCTCTCTCTTTTCATTAGTTCAATGGTCTCATCTCTTTTGTTCCTCCTACAATGTTTATTTAACATTTGCTACATACTAGGCTATACTCTTGGTGTGAAGAGTTGTAAATATAAACTAATTAATGACTTTTGAGTACTTATTATGTATTGGCACTCTTCCATGTCTCTTACATGGTATTAATTTGTTAAATTAGAATAATTGTATGAGTCAAATAATGTTATCATTTCCTTTCTACAGATGAGGAAACTGAGTCTTTAAAAAGTCCAATAATTGCCCAAATAGAAATTAAGGAGCAGAAGACTGAAACATATTCTTAATCATGCCTCACTGTTTCACGTAATAAAACCACTAGGAAATGTAACATGCATAAAAATAAATAAAAAATAAGATAGAATGGGATATGAGAGATATCCACACAAAGTGCTACTGGAGCTCAGAGGAGGGAAGAAGCTATGGGGACATTGTCAGTTTTCATGGACCTTGACCAATGGGTGGTTATTGTGAGAGAAAAGTAGAGGGTACATTTCAGCAAGAGAGAATGGTTCAAATTATTTCATTTTGATGAGTCACTGAAGACCTAAACGGGAGTAGTCAGAATAAACCCTGGGTTGATTGTGACTTTAAATATTTATTTTATTGTTTTTGACAGACACAGAGAGACACAGAGACAGAGAGAGATAGAGAGAAGGGAGAGGGCATAGAGCAGTCTCCATAGTTGTATATCATCAGTTTTTGACATGGTTTTGTTCCACACAGGCGGGCAGGGGCTGTGCAGGGTGGGAACTGGGCTGGGGGCCTTCCCCATGGGAGGCATGGACCAGGGGCCAAACTGGGGGCCTCCCACGTGGGAAGCTCAAACCCAGCAGGAACAGAACACACCCCAGTTCAGCATATGGGTCTGCATGGGCCAGGGCCAGGATTCAATCCTTGGTTCCCGGGGCTGCAAAGCAAGCGGTTAACCTGCTGAGCCATCCCAGCTTCCCCTATTATGGCTTTAAATACAAGTAAAGAAGTTGGCATTTAACAGATCAGGCAAAAGGAAAATGGTTAAAGGTTTAGAGCAGGAGAGTGATGTGATCAATATAGTGATTTGTGAAAAATCATATATTAATATTTTGTAGAATGAATTAACCTGGAAGATTTCAGAGCCTGAGAGATTAGTTAAAAGTTTGGTAAGAGTGACTAAAAGCTGGACTTCAAGTATTGGTTTTGGGAATGAACATGGGAGAAATATAGGATAGAATAAGAGGCCCTCTAGATGCAAACTAGAATTTGGTAATCTCCTGCAGGGATGGTTGGTGAGGTCTGCATGGTTTCCAAGTGGGCACTAGGATTGGGAGCATGGTGATTATATTCTCTTGCATCGAAAGCCTCAGAGGAAGCAGGCAGCGGAGTGCAAATGTGTTTGTGTTTCCATCTAGAAGTGTCCAAGGAGATGCTCCACTATTGATAGGAAATAATGTGTAAAGTTCAAGGCATGAACTTCTAAGAGACCCTCAGTGTTTGGCCCAGATTGTTTTCCATTTCTCCTCCTTCCCCTCTTTCCCTTTTTAGATTTGGTCTCCCAACTGTTTGGAAATTTTCCCAGTGCTAGAAGCAAAATTTATTTCCTCCTTCGAATGTCTCTCTATCGTTATAATCAAATTCATGAAATTGTATTATATCTTAGTTTTTTATGCCTGCATGGTGCTGAACCTCTGCTAATAAAAATATACATCTTCTGACTTTTAACAAGAAACTAAAGCAAAATCAAAAGCAAAACAGAACCAATAAACTTACAACCTTCAAGCAAAAGAAACAGGGAGGCCATGCAGAAATAAACTTTAGAGCATGCAAGCAGAAAGTGTCACCGAAACAATGCTGCCTATATTTGTCTCCACAGATTTATCTCAGGTTCTGCCAATGAAAACCCAAGAACAGTTCTTTCACAATTACTTACAGGGTCTGTGGTCAGCAGATTACATTGGATAAAATAGAACTCTTGCGTAAAGGAGAGCGGAAAAGTTTGGCTTTCTGGACTGGAGAAATAGAATTTTCTTAACTGTGTGAAGAGAAGCTACAGTGCATTAGTCAAACAGGGTTTGAAAGTTACATTACAGAATGCAAATTTATGTTGCTTACAAAGAACTTTATTATATTACATTCTCTAATCTCATTAGCTGTCACCTAATGGCATTAATAGAAGGAATCGTTTTTTCTTTTTAGTTCTCTCAGTCAGTCTTTAGTTTTATAAAATTTATAGTAAAATTACTTCCTGGAAAATATTTGTTTAAAACCATAATTAACAAACAGATTTAAGATGAAGTTATTTTCTCACTTAATGGGATTCATTTTGATATCAGTTTAGAGACTGCACCAGTCATTTTGTCTCTCCCCGCCCCCCTCCCCCAGACATGCTGTAGTTCAGAGCTAAGTCTGTGCCCTGCACTTTTCTCTCAGGTGCTTGCTTATTGCCTATTTGCCATCTGCTTCTGTCTCCTACAACCATCTCAGTCCATCACTCATCTGCTCTTATTTGTGTGCTCTCATGGCAAGTATCTCTACTAGTCACGTTACCATGACCAAACTTCTGAATTCACTCTCAGCACCCTCTGTAGACTACGAATTTCTCAGGAGTAAAGATTCTGTTTTTAATCATATCTTCTTTCTTCCCCTAATAACTCCTCAACTTTGCAAACTCAGGGCAGGCCTCCCTGACATCTTTTCTCCTCTGGTTTGGTTGGGCACGAGCTCTCCTTGTGCTGATGAATCTTTGCATTTATAGTAAGCCTCTCTCTCCTTGTGTGCAGAGGCGGTCATAATACTTTACCTTTACGGCTTTGAATTGGTTTTAGAAAACAATCAATTTCTTGATAAAGATCTAAGGACTGAAAAAAAAGGGGGGTGGGGTGGGGAATCAGAAGAAATCATTTATTTGTGTCTGTTAAAAAATATGTATCTTTTTGAAAATGGACTCAGATATTGTCAGTCTTTTCCCAGCTCCCTTTTCTGAGGCATCTTCCTGCATAGCAGTCCACATCTTTGGGCACCCAATAGCTTTCTGTCATCTTTGGGCATGTTGTTTTAGGGTCAGATGTGTTCATTTCTTCCTGGTCTGCATATTGCTGAAGTTTACACTGGGACGGGGTTGTTACATGGGAGTAGTGTGTTTTACGACAGTAGTTTCGCTATGATTTCTACCTCTGCAGATGGTTAGAGCTTGGTACATGTTAATTTATGGCTCTCAAAAAAAAGAGCCCAAGTTCCTTTCCAAGCTCGGTACTTGACATTTTTCTCTGCATCCTCTGGGCTCCAGCCTTGCTGACTTGCACTTACTTTTGTATGTACAGCCAAGCCTTTTCTGACCTCAGAATATCCTATCTCTTCTGGGCTATGCCATTTTCTTCCTCTTCACCTACATAACTTCTACTCCACTTCAAGGCCTCTACTTGAATGTCATTTTCTGCTGGAAGACTTCCTTAAAGTCCTCTAAGTGAGATTAGTCTTTCTCCCTCTGTACTGTCACAACATCTTACTCTTCTTATCCTAGGCCTGGGTCGCGGAGGCATAGACAGCACAGCGTGTTCACGACACAAACTTGAGCCAGACTATCTGGGTACAAATCCCAGTTTTGTACTCACTAGCTGTGTGAACTTGGGAAAATTTTATTTAACTTTTTTATGCTTTAGTTTTCTCATTTGTAAATGGCAATGATAATAGTGCTTATCGTATATGAGTTTTCTTTTCTTTTCTTTTTTTTTGACAGAGAGAGAGAGATACAGAGACAGAGAGAGAACTGAAGTGGGGGCACTCCCCAGTTCAACACATGGGTCCGCACGGGCCAGGGCCGGGATTCGATCCTCGGTCTCTGGTGCTGCAAAGTGAGCGCTTAACCCACTGAGACATTCCAGCCTCCCCATATATGAGTTTTATCAAGATTAAATTAGGTAAAACATTGAAAAGATTTAGGATATTGCTTAACACATAATATATATTAATAATATATGTTACCTTAAATACATCTAATATAAATAAAAATATTTTAATGTAGATAGTATATATAAAGTATGTTATGTGATGTGGGTATATATTTACGTTCATTGTTTTTATAATTTTTTTTCCCATAAGAAATAAGTTTTTTTGTGATAACAGTTTTAAGAACTGTGTCTATTTTCCTCACTATTATAGATCTAAAAACTTTTGTAGTATAAATAGATGAATGACCTACATAGTTGCTGGATCCCAAATTCCATTGCTGGCGGGGCTTAGGCATAGACTTTCCCAAGGGAAGGCATTCTGTCTGAGGTTGGGAGGTGAAAAGGAGTTAGAACTTCTTTGTGATTCTCCAGCTGTGGAGGCAACTGACCTGGGTATCCCCCTTTGGACTATTGCCCTGTAGCTGCAGGAGATGAAAACAAGCTTCTACACGGCTACAAGTGACCACATAAAAGCAGCCTCCTGCAGCGGTTACAGTAGCTTCCTACAGTTTCTGCTTTCTGTACAATAGGCCTATTCCCTCCCTGGTTCCCCACCTCAGCCCACTCCATTTTTGTTCTTACAGTCCTCAAAAATTAAAAAGAAAAAAAATCCAAAGACTTGTAGGAAGTATACCACCTTGCATTGAAATATCTAGAATGGCATCAGTTTTTCTAGTTGAACCTTGACTAATATAGTGTTATAGGAACTTACTTAGAGGTTACTTAGAACTTTAAAAAAGCAACCCAATGAATGTGGTATTCTTTTCCTAATCATTCATGGTTGGATAAGAAATATTATTTAGGGGAAGCCAGGATGGCTCAGTAGGTTAAGCGCTCACTTTGCAGCGCCAGGGACCAAGGATCGAATCCCGGCCCCGGCCCTTGCGGACCCATGTGCTGAACTGGGGAGTTCCCCTAGTTCAGTTCTCTCTCTGTCTCTGTATCTCTCTCTCTCTCTTCATCAAAAACAATTTTAAAAAATTATTAAAAAAAAAGAAACATTATTTATTCAACAATATTTATTGAAAAGGCACTCCATGCCAGACATAATTCCACTTTATGATGAAATCACAAATGATTTTTTTTGGTGTGTGTAAGCTTGATTTCAGGGTTTTCTGGATTATGTCATAAACATAGCACCCAACATAGCTTTTGGAATGATCCCATAAAACTGTAAGATCCCTGGGAAGTTCACTTTATGTGGAAACATTCTGTGTTTCTATGTATTAGAAGATATTTCCCTTTTTTTTCTTTAGTCCAACTACGCTGTTTTAGCTGGTTTATGTTTTTATTCTCTCTGATGGGCCATAAGACTCTGATGTATTTTCACACGCAATATCAAATGGCCTAAGCCATTGTGCATATTAGAAACATTTTTCAGAAAAATGACCAGCATTTCTCATATGATGAAATAGCAATATTTTATGGTGGATATGTACCAGCATTGCTACTGCATTAATAGAACGGTATTATGTTTTTGGAAACTGGTAGTTTGTATTAGAAGCGGTTCATTTTAAGTCTATAAATACATTAGAAAACGTTCCTTTTTTACAAAACTAACACAACTGAATACTGTTACCGGTACTCCCTTCCTTTAAAAGAAAAATTTCCATTAATTCAAACCTGAACATCTTCTCTGAATTCTTAAAAAATAATTTGCCTCCTAAGATACCATAATTTTTACTTTTGTTTCCACTTCTTTCCACATTACTAAGTCCCTCTTTCTATATGTCTTATTTATTCCCTTAACTGATAAGGTACTGGTAACTCCCTTCTATATGTCACCTTTCTTACCAACTAGGCCTGATAATAGTAAGCACTGGATTAACATGCTATGCAGAAACTTCAATACTTCTATCTGAAAATAAATAATAGCAACAACTCATGAACTCTAAAAGAAGTTATAACCCAGCATTGGTCCAGAAAGTGAGGAAACTGAATAATAATCCTGCATTTGCTCCTTACTATCAATAAGACTTTCACCAAGTAACCTCTCTGGACCTTACTTTCCTCATTTATAAAGGGTAGATTTGAAGTGGATTGTTTTTAATGACTCCTTGGTCTCTATACTCAATTTGTGTGACTTTATCTTAGTTTTCCCATGATGCATGCATGTCATAGTAACTCTGCAATATCATCAAAGACTCAGGCTCCTTCTAGTTTTATTTACCAACATCCTTAAGAGTACAGTATCCTAGGCAGGATAAAAGAGAAAGAGAAAAAGCAAAAGCAAACAGAGATATAAAGATTTTTACCACGTGGATGTCCTAAACACAATTGGTATTCTGTTTGTAAGGAAGAAAGCAGAATTGATATTGGATAGACCTATCACATGGAGCTAATAATAGTACCACCACATTCTTTATATATTTATTCATGTAGAAAGCGAATATTTATTGAGGGCCTTCTTTTTGACAGGAATTCTCTTTAGGTACTGAGCATGTGGTGGGAAATAAGAACAGGAGTTGCCTTTTCTTTCATAGAGCTTAGTAGAAGCTATTGAAATTAGTAGGAAATCTGTGCATTGCAAACAAACCTAAATATAAATATATGATTATACCTAAGTATATGTGATCTGATAGAAAAAAATTGATCATAATAAGAAGGCAACATAGCTATCCAATTCAGATTAGAGGGTGAGATGCCTCCTGTGAAAGAGAGACCTAAATAGGAGTTGGGTATAGTGTCTGGGGATACAGCTTTCTAAAACTTTGTCTTACATTCTATAATATTTTGCCTTTGCCTCCTTCTTCTACACTGAACTTATCCATATCCTAAAAGGATAAGACCCTCTTGAGGGCAAAGACAATTGTATATAAAAACAATTAAAAATATACCTAAAATAGAGAATGGTGACATTCAGAAAAATCTTGAGTCAGAAAGGTGGAAAGAATGTTGCAAAGCATAACATAAGTGGTATTTCTAGAGGTACATAGGAACTAGATGTTATAGGCCTCGCAGGACATAGTAAGAAGCTTAAGTTAAAATGAAAGAACACTAGGAAATCATTAAAATGTTTTAAGCTGAGATGTCATTGTCAACTATAAAGGGCCTAAGACTTTACCCTACTTGGTAACAGCCTATCACATTTTAAAGTTTTCTGACGGAATATGTTAAATTTACATGTCAGAAACAAATGACTTCGTCACTCATGGAAGAACAAGTAGCATAAGCATCAACGTATATGTGTCATTTTTCCTTTTATCCTAAGACCCACAACTTGAAGGTCCAGATGGATACCCATGCATGTGGATTCATTATAGGAAATCTTAGGAAATTCAAGTTTCTTGTCATGGGTAGTTAACATGTCTGCCTTTGCTCCCAAAGGAATTTTATTTGCACTGTGCTGAAGAGTAAGCATGCCTGCCCCTTGCTCTGACGGAGATATTATCTCTATCTTCTAAGGTTGTTAGAAAACCTGCAGTTTAGTTTGTATAGTGACATTATTTTTATCTTCCAAAGCTGTTCTCTAGTCAAACATTCTTGAAAAGATTGTCTAGAACAAATGATAGTCTATACTGGAAATCTGTGCACAGATAGAGAAGAACCATGGAGAATTATTCCCCCCCCCCCCAAGTATTTACTCCTTTTTCTTCTTCTACTTCTTTTTTTTTTTACATTGTTTGGCTTGAGGAGACTTTTCCTATGAGTATGTCATTCTGTTGGCTACTCCGATTAATCTGATCAACAGATGGTGAGACCAAGTTCATTCAATTTGTCTCATTAAATATGTAGTTAATTATACTATGAAAAGCAGTGCAATCAGTAAGATCAGCTCATGAGGGTAGACATCATCCATACCTTCAATATTCTAGACATAACCAGCTAGACAAGTCACATAAACCAGAAAGTTGTCCTCGAAAGTCAGGTGGCTTTTTCTTTAAGTTTATAAATTAACTTTTTCTATTGGCATAAGTTATCACTTCAAATGCAGTAGGATGTATTTGTGATTATAGAGATTCTACTTTGCCTGTAAGGAATAAGTCTAGGACTATTCTGTCATCCATAAGAACCCTGGCCAATGAGGCTGACCTGAATATCATCTGGAGCTGATGTAGTATCGTTGATTACTTTAGGTAAAGTGAAGAATAAATTTCATATGTGATCATATTATACAAGAGAACCAAGAATACTCAGTAGAGAAAAGACAGTGTCTTTAATAAATGGTGCTGGGAAAACTGAATATTCAGATGAAAAAGAATGAAATTAGACCCCTATTTTACATCACTCATGAAAATTAACTTGAAAGGGATTAAAGACTTACACAAAGGAAGGAAAATTATAAAACTCCTGAAAGAAAACATAGCAAAAATGTTACTTGACATGGGTTTTTGCAGTGATGTTTTGGGTATGACACCCAAAGCACTAGCAACAACAACAAAAATAAACAAATGGGAATACATTGAACTAAAAAGCTTTCGAATAGTGACAAAAACAATTAATACAATTAAAAGACAACCCATAGAATGAAAGAAAATATTTTCAGACCATATATCTGATAAGGGTTAATATCCAATATATAAAGAACTCATATAGCTCTATAGTAAAAAAACCCAAAATAATTAGATTAAAAAATGGGCAGATAATATATAATAACTTGACATTTTCCCAAGAAGACATACTAATAGCTAAGACATACTAATAGCTAACAGGTACTTGATAGGAGCTCTACATTACTAATCGTTAGGGAAACAGAAATCAAAATGACAATGAAATATCATCTTATGCCTGTTAGAATAGCTATCATCAAAAAGACAATAGATAACAAATGCTGGCAAGGATGTGGCAAAAAGGGCACCATGTGCACCTTTAGTGGGATTGTAAAGTGGTACAACCGCTATGAAAAACATTATGGAGGTTTATAGAAAACTTAAAAATAGTGGAAACAGGGTTGACTCAGTGGATTAAGCACTCATTTTGCAGCCCCAGGGTCTAAGGATCAAGTCCTGGTCCTGTCCCTGGCCTGTGCAGACCCATATATTGAACTGCATTGTGCCCCCAGTTTGGTTCTCCCTGGGGTGCGCCTCCAATATGGAAGGCCCCTGGCCTGGTTCCCGCCCTGCGCAGCCCCCCACCCACCTGTGTGGAACAAAACCATGTTAGAAACCGATGACATACAACTATGGAGACTGATCTGGGCCCTCCCTCTTCTCTCTGTCTCTCTCTCTGTCTCTCCCTCACTCTGTCTTTTTTTCTGTCAAAAGCAATAAAATAAATCTTTAAAAGAATATATATAACTACCATATGATTTGGCAATTCTACTTCTGGAAATATATCCAAAGGACATGAAAACATTATGTGGAAGAGATATCTTCACTCTCATGTTTATATAAGCATTGTCTATGACAGTCTTTATATATTTTTATTATAGAATAAGATTTCCCTTTCTTTGTGCTTAAACTAATAAATGAGAGAAATGATGACCATACAGATGAGATGAAAAATTAGTTTATCTGTCACTGTAAATAAACCTTATAAGTTCCTTAACTTTAAAATTTTATATAGAGAAATAGTTCATTTTGCATTACAGAAAAATTTGATCTTAAGGAATCTGAAGCTAAAATATATGATATAAAGTTTCCATCTATTGAAATATATTATTTAAACTCAGCTTCATTAGGAATTCTGAGTTTTCAGTTAATTAAAATGCATACAAAAATATAAGACAATTTCCAAAACCACATATAAAATAAATGGCAGAATGGGAATTGGGATCCTGTTCATCTTACTTTGGAGCCAAGATCACAACCACTTTGCTTTACAGAAAGCCTACAACTTGAGTCTGAAATCTATTTTCCCATAGACTTATTTTCATTTTGGGTAAGACAAGGCAGCTGTTGTCTTCCCTTGATTTCTTATGTAGCACAGAGGGGGGAAAAAAACTCTCTTTTATTTATGAGTTCTTTCTATTATAGCCTGCCCTCTAAATGATTGTGCTAACTCTGTTTTATTGAATGTAACACAACACAATGTTAAATGCTTAAAGGCAACTTTTCCTGCCTAATCAGAGATTACTTATAAGTCCCAAAAGCTAAAGAAACATACTTATAAGTCATGAAGCAAGGAAAGAGGTTAGATTACATATATGATACTTTCTGAGTGACCGTGAAGCCTCTTTTGCCAAATTAGGATCTTCTCCAAGTGAAGCACAAAGATAGCTTGATGTGGAATTCCACATTTGGAAAGCCTGGGGACTGATTTCAGGAGATAGCCGCAGGCAAAAGCATCACTTGAAATGCCTAGTTGGTGGCAGAGAAAAGGGGCTGCGCTGTAAATAATTCCTCTCATGGTGGAGGAAAGGGGCTTATCTCCTGGATATTAAATATGTGCACAGCAGAAATGTGAGGTCATATTTGAAGGGACTCCATGTAAGAGAGCCACCTGGAGTGGCGAAGTGATTCCAACAAGAGGGAGAAACCACTTGAAGACAGGAAGCAGAGAGAGTCTAAGGGGACAAAGCAAGAGACTATCAACATCTCAGTAACTTAATGAATCACTGCAATTTTATTCAGAGGATTGAAAAGAACTCTTCAATGGATGGAGTTCAATGGAAAGTGAGAGAAAAACAAAGTCACTCTTCACATACTTTCTAACGATTAAACCCATTTGTAAAAGGGAAAAGACAAGGACAAGCACTATGGAATGAATAAGATGGTCTACATATTAGTTGTAAAGACTGTCACCTAAGTTTTTTCACCTAATACAAGAATATTGTATAACTAGAGATAACTAGAGATAACTAGTCTAACACAGTATGTGGAATTAAATGACATGATAAAGAAGTGACGAAAACTCCCTATTGCAATGGGTCTTTTTAAGAGTATGTGATTGCTCCATAGCAATCTTACGTCAAAATGACTGTATTTATAGATGTGATAATTATAAAACCAGGTACATTATGTCGGATTAATTTAAACTGGATAGAAGGTGAGAACCACGTATTTAGACAAAGAAAAAGACATAATAGTGCAAATGAGTTGGTAGAGAACATCCTTTAAGAATTTTGGGAGCAGTGGAATAGTACCAGTATTCACCTCCAGATAACCAAACTCATTCAGGGCTAACATGTAAGCCCAACTTGAATGTTAGAGATCACTTTTCCTTGGACAAAGAAACTTGAGAAGTCAGTTTGAACCAGATATAGATGTAAGTTGGAATACAAAAGAAAATGACATCTAACTTAGAAAGAGAATGAATGAGTACAACTGTTAACAAGGTGTCCTTAAGTGGGCTGACAGAATTAGAGTAAAGAGATACACAACTATTGTCACATGCATGGCAGATAACACTCGCGTCTCACCCAACACACGCACTCCAAGGAGGATTGTATGTGGAGAATGGTGATGTCACACATGCACCGTGAGGGTATGAAAAAGTTTACTATTCACGTATGAAGCTTTCTGGGGAGATCAGGCAGGGAACCAAGTTATTCCCAAATAGCTTGAGTGAAGGGAGAAGTTAGTAGCTTTGTTTTTTTACTGTGGTTAAAAGGGGGACTTGGATGCGTCAGGATTTATGTGTTTTGAACTTCCTCTTCTGTTTCCAGAGAGGGAATTCCAGGCTACTTTTTAAGCAGCTTGACCAGGTTGTGGGACAGGGAAGAAGGAAAGAAAGATGAATCTTAAATACTGTCAGCAGTCAAACATCAAATATGGAGTCAGACTTCTTTTTTCTTTTAAATTAAAAAACAATCTTTTCAATTACAAGTGACATTCAATATTATTTTATATTAATGTCAGGTGTACAGTGTAGCACTTAGACATTTACGTAATCTATGAAGTTATCTCCACTATTAGTCAAGTACCCACCTGGCACTATACATAGTTATTACAATATTATTGACTATAGTGTACTTTACACTCCTGTGACTATTTTGTAACTGCTAATTTGTACTTCTTAATCCCTTCATTTTTTTTCACCCATCTTCCTAACACCCATCTAGTCAATTTGGTCTCCATATCTATGAGTCTTTTTTGTTTGTTTGTTTTGTTCTTTAGCATCCACATATAAGTGAGATCTTATAATACTTGTTTTTGTCTGTGGAGTCAGAATTTTTAACATAATGACAAAATCTGTTTCCTAAATTTTATACATTTAATGTTAAACATTAACATTTAAGATAATAGATCTGAGAGTGTATTATAAAAGAAGAAAAGGTCATAACATAAAATTATACTCCCTGGAAAGAACCTGGAACTCTTAATGGTAGTGACTACGGCAGAGGGCTTGGCATTTCATACTGAAGAGACAAAATGTGAATATCCAAGTCTTTTCCTATATCAAAAAGAATGTTGATATTACTATATACTTATCTCTTAATTTTACCCCTTCATTATTAAAATAAATATATGTCTGATTATCTAAATTAAGATGCTTTCCAAATATTAAAAATTTCCTGTGACCTAGGGCTAGAGCACTTACTCACTGCAGGTTTTTAAACAGATTGTTTACTACCTACCGGTACATTGTCTGACCTTTCACAAAAAGTGTCTTTGCTAAAGGTATCACAGAATAAAAGATGCTGAAACTTTGAACTAAAAGGTCTCATCTGTAATTTAAATCTGTGACTAAATTAAAGTAGGAGAAATAATGTAATTAGAATAGATGATGGGAAACTAGAACAGAAACCAAATGATAACAATATTTAAAAAATATTTAATATTACTAATATATATTTTCCAACTGCATTTAAGAAATGTATGTCAATGGAATTTTAGATAATGAAGATATTGTATTTTAAGGCATGTGACAGAAAACTATAGTCAGAAAGCCAAATCCAGCCTCCTGTCTGTTTTTTTGTACAGCTCTCGAGCTAAGAATAGCTTTTATACTTTTAAACCATTATATTTTTATGGTTATATAAATAGCTATATGACATGCTTGATTTTGATTCTTGTCTTGCAAAGTCTAAGATATTTACTATCTGATCCTTTACAGCAGGCCTGGGCAGACCTTCTCAGGGCAAGGGCTATGTCTCCAAGTGTCACAGTCCCCTATCTATTTATTTTATCATCCTGGGATTGCTTGCTGGTCCACCAGAGGACTGTGATCGATGTCTTGTAAATAGAAGGGGCTGGTGGTTTTTCTCCAGATACAATAATTTTATCATGTGAAATGTAACCTCTTTCTGAGAGATTTCTCCAAAATTATTTTAGGTTTTCCAGTCTAGACAACTAGCATAGACTGACATTTTTTTTGCCTTCTTGTGTTTAAAACCACTCAATCCTTTTGCTTCAGTCTATGGTTACTCCAGGAGCTAGGTTTTGGGAGCATGACCTAATCTGGGATAACAGTTTAAGGCCTGAAAAATGATTTGTTTCCTAAATTTCATGCACATGGGTCACTGCTATAAAAATCTCTTGTTTTCTATTAGTCCTTCTCTCTCTGAAAAAGTGAGTTTAATGAGAGATGTAGCCTTGAATTGATGCAACTTCAGAGACTGTTTTCAGCTAGAGAGAGTCTAGGTTGCAGCTTTTCAAAAGAACTACAGCTCCCCTAAGACTCTGAAAATGTCTGGATGAGACTGATCAGAATTTAAATGTGTAAAGGGAGAAATCTCCATATAAGTCATTTGAACCATATTTCACAAGGCTAAGAGAATCTGCTTTCTGATGTTAATTCCTTTGCACATTAGGATGATTTACACTCAAACCACTAAGATCTCTGCCCTTGTAGAATTTATACTGAAGTCAGTAGAATGAAGAGACCACAAATAATGAACATAATAATAGAAGTAACTAAAATAGAGTAAGGGGATTAGAAGTTCCATGAAAATGGGATGGAGGATGAGAAGATTGAAATTCTTAAATATGCTCATCCAAAGTATCTTCTTTTCTTTATAGTCATTGTTTCCCTAAGGGTAACCGTTATCCTGAATTATAAAACCTTTTTAGTTATAATTAGTAATTACATGTATATTTATTTAACTCATTAACTTTACATGTCCAGTGGCTTATTCTGGTAAATCCAATTGTAACTGCTGTTCCAGATGTGATCTTATTACCGAAGCAAATAAGCACCAACTCTAGTCACCTGATATTAGCTATTGAAATATATAATTTTTTTTTCTCTACCAATAAACGAAGACTTCCAGAGCAGCATACTTTCACCAGGCAGGGGCAGCAATATGTCTTTACTGTCTTGATTCAGGTCTACATCAACTTTGCCTCTATGCCAAGGGTGTCTAACTTTTTAGTTTCCCTGGGGCACATTGAAAAAAAAATTGTTTTGGGCCACACATAAAATACACTAACACTAATGATAGCTAATCAGCTAAAAAAAAAAAAAAAAAGCAAAAATTATCTTATAATGTTTTAAGAAAGTTTATTAATTTGTGTTGGGCCTGGGCCTTATTCGTAGGTGTAATGGGCTGCATGCAGCCTGCGGGACACAGGTTGGACAAGCTTCTTCTATGCCATAGCTTAGTCAAGAGGGAACTCAATTATCACTATTCACCAGGGAATCACTCTGGTTCTCTACATTGATAGCATCATGCTTATAGGACTTAATAAGAAGTTGCACAAACCCATATGCTTATTAAGGTACACTTGTCAGAGGATGAGAGATTCATCCCACAAAAATTCACCTCAGCCTCCAGGTTTTGAAAAGCAAGCGCATTTTTCTAGTGGTACTCAGACTGCCTGTGATTAATTGGGATGTACTGTATGGCATTTCTAAGAAACTTCTATAGAAGAATCACTGAATACTTGTTTAAGATTTTGAAGCAAATTCATGACCTCTATGGCAAATAACAATTTTGCTTTTGTGAATCAGATCTGGCTTGCTTTGAATACGTGGTAGAGAATACCAAATGATCTTCTGACATGAGTTTTCTGGAATTGACTACATTTCATATGGTTTATCAGGCTGCAGAATTAGATATGCCAACAAATTTCCATCACTGAGTGATAGTAGTACAAATTAGATTGGGTTTAAGATGGTCCTGGAAGTACAAATAAATTAGATGCTAAACCTGTTCACATTCGTTTCTCTTGTTCTGCTACTTCTCCACAATATACACCTGAAATGCCAAGCAAAATTTCCTGTGGGCCTGTGAGGGAGAAAGATAATTCATAATATGGATTTGCTTTTCCTGCTTCTCATGCTTCTCTCAGCAGCATCTGTGTGGAACCGACTGAATGCTTTATTCACTATTATGGTGTCCCATACAATCTTACTTCTGTTTTAAGGAGATCATTCAAAAATAATGAGTCAGATTGCTACTTGTTAGTCACTCTCATGACTTTGGATTTAAACTGGAGGGAGAGTGACAAAGGGTTTTAAGCAAATGATTTATTGCTATTGTTCAAAATTATTGGAAAGAATGATATATATTGATGTTTCCAGAAGGATAGGCCATAATGGATACCATTAATTCACTCAACATCTTTCCAATCACATTCTTTTGCACATTTTGTATATTAAAAGGATGAAATCTATAGTTTCCCATTAAGGTTTTCCTATAGCTCTGTTTTTTGGATGTGGTTTAGTTTGTGTCTATCAGAGGCATTTGTGCAAAGAATAGATTTGGAATTGTGCAGGGAGGCTATGTCACTGCAGGTGTGTTGCATTGCTCTAGAGCAGGGGTATCCAGTGTTTTGGCTTCCCTGGGCACACTGAAAGAAGAAGAATTGTCTTGAGGCACACACAAAATACATCAACACTAACAATAGCTGATGAGCTAAAAAAATATATCACAAAAAAATAAAATAAACTCACATAATGTTTTAAGAAAATTGATGAATTTGTGTTGGGCCACATTCAAAGTTGCCCTAAGTTTCATGTGGCCTGTGGGCCATGGGTTGAACAAACTTGCTCTGGAGACATCAGCTATGACAATGACTATCCTGATCTCTTTATTCTAGATAAGGCTATATCTTCCATCAGAATACAGCCCTGGGAGTGACTTCCTGCTTTCCAGATTACAGGTAAAGTGGTATGTTTGTGAAGACAACTGTCAAATAATCTCTTCCCATTTCCTCAGCTTCCTTCTGTTCTTGAAAAGCAGCTTCTTCAACAGACCTGTTGAGTGATGTTGTTCAAGCAGCTATTCCTGGAGATACATAGTAGAATCAGCTCCTACGCCTCTTAAAAGAAATAGAAGCATTTAATTCCTTTTGGCTTTTTATAGCAAGAGGCTTTCTATTGCTCAAAATGGAACCCTGGATGATAGAGAGAAGTTGGGGATTTCTTTCACTCTTGTAGATACCACTATGAGGTGTTATCTGGATCTTTGCACTTGGAAGCCAATCTAGAGAACTTAAAAAAAAAAAAAAGGAAGATTAAAAACTTCTAAAGAGGTAGAGGGGGGTCATATTGTATTTGAATACATGGTATAACGTGACAATATGCAGCATCAAAGCTAGTGGGAAGAAAAAAACAGAATCAATTAGCTTTCATTTCAGAGCAAGATAAATAAAAATTCTACGTGTGATTTAACAAGCTTTGGCTAAAAAAAGTAAAAATTTTTGCTATGCCTCATCATCCTGACTGCTTTAGTGTCCAGACTTTTGTCCTTGATACTCTTCTTTAATTAGAGTAAGAGCTTGTTAGAGAATAAGTGATTCTATATTTAGAATAGGAATATTAATTGTAAGCCTACAACATATTATAATCAGAAACAAGAATGCTTTCATAATTGCTTTTGGGGACTATGTGAAGAGACAAAAATGCAAGTGTGAGGAAAAACTGTTAGAACATAAGTAGTGACATATTGAACATCAAAAAGGAAACAATGATTCAATTAGAATTTTTTATCTGTAAGATGATACTTAAAGAAGACAAATACAGTGTCCAGCAGAAGTAACGCTTCTTTTTTTTTATGATCTGATAATCTACACCAAATCTTTTATTACACAATCATAAGCATGTATGATTTTGCTATACTACTTAAAAAGGGCATTACTTGTGCCAGACCCTGTATTAATTGTACCAGAGAAAAGGCTGCCAAGAATCGTGAAGGCTCTGGGATTGCTAACAAGTTATCATGCCGCAGTTTCTCAGATGCTGGCAGAAGATACAGACTCCTGGGTCAGAGACAGAGGACTTTATTACTCATGGCACAGCGAGCAGCATGATTTACCTGTTTGTATCAGTTCCCCTTGCACACCAAGTCCTATGGGGCAGTGCAGAGGCAGCCCCCCCCCCCGTGTGCTGCACACACAACGTGTTTGTGCCACAGCTGAAGAACCCTGAGATTAGAAAACTGTAAATCCTTTAAAGGGCTCTAGCAAAACCCACCCAATTTTGCCGCAGAGGGAGACATTGCTTACGTATTTTCCGGCGTATAAAACGACCGGGCGTATAAGACGACCCCCTAATTTTACAGTTAAAACATAGGGTTAGGCCTATATTCGCTGTATAAGACTACAGCCTCGGAAGTGGGGGGTTGTCTTATACAGCGAATATGGGCCTAAACCTATGTTTTAACTGTAAAATTAGGGGGTCGTCTTATACACCCGGTCGTCTTATATGCCGGAAAATACGGTAATTGTCTTAATCAGGAAACAAACCTGTTCTCTACCCCAGAGGCAGACATGATCTCTAGCTTCCACATCTGTTTGCAATATAATCATCATGACAAGATACTGAGACACAATGTGCAAAAATGTCATGGGGAATCTTCTCCCAACAAAGCCAAATTTAAAAGTGTTAAGTATATTGATTGGTGAGTAATGTCCCACAATGTCTTAAAATTATGAAATTGCTAGAGGAAGTGGATATGCTTTGCTTTATTTGGTTGATTTAATCCTCTCCTCTTTGGGTAAATTCTGTGAAAAGGCCATGTGTGCAAAGCTGCCTCCAAGAGCCGAAGGGGAGGATAAACCCAAGAACGAGTCAGGCAAGTTCAGCTTGTCAGCTTAGAGTTTAGTAGGGAATTTACATATAGAAATGGGTCCTGGGCAGCCACAGGGCAGTAAAATCTCCACATCTTTCACCTTCTAGACCACTGGCTTTTATCCTCCCCTAGAAATGGACCTGTGTGCTAGGAACAGTGTGTGTGGGCGGTCAGGGGGCGACCAAGAGGCCAGAGACTGACTGGCCTTGGTGCCAGGGTGAGCTGCAGAATAGATAACATCTTAGGCTTCTGGCTTCAGGGAAGGAGTAGGGGGTCTCCAAACTTTTCAGCCTGTGGGCCGTAGTTTGGAGACCCTTGAATGGAAACTAACTAGTGACTTGCAGGAAAACCTCCCTACACATTCTGGAGTGGAAAGTGGGGGAAGAAGGAAGGGGTGTAAGATTTGAGTTCATTCACTCAGAAGCTGAGCTGGCAAATTAGCTTTAAATTGGAGTCAGCTCTGTCTATCCAGGGTAGTTCAATGTTTTCGCGTTTATTTGATATGGAAGTTATGTTCTATCTGCTGAATTGTTACTGTGTGAATGGTCAATTTTAGCTTGAGGATGGATTAGATATAGATTTTAGTAAAGTCTGGTTTCTGAACTGACCCTGACTTCATCTCAACAGTAATGATTCAAGAAATTAGCAAAGTTCTTTCTCACCAGAAAAGTGCACCTGTAGGCAGACATGATTTTGGAGTCTTGGGGATGGTAGAGGAGCTTTATGGAATACTTGGCAGGGAGCAGGTTGGAGAGTCTGAAGCACTACGAGAATGGCAAAGTGAGCTCTTGAGCTTGGTTTCTGGAATCAAAGGCGGTCATGTTACACCAGTGTTAACACTTACAGTTCTATATCCTGTGAGTACCTGGGGCCTAAGAAGTCTGTACTTCCTTCTGAGAATCCTTTCTATTGTTTTCAGCTTTATTTAAAAATCAACACAATTTTCATATTCTTTGCTATCAACAAGACTTTGTATGCCCTGATTTTATCTGTAGCATCTTATTATTCACAAGATAATCCCACTGACTTATGCTACATGCTCAGTTTTAAAGTATGTGTAGTTTTGGGCATATGCCTAGCATTTTTACACCTGCATTCCATTTCAGAATAAGAGAATGTTAATATAGTCATATTGTAATCCTCACCCCTCACCCCTCTTTCTATCCTATTTCTTTTTTTCCTGTTAAGGCAACTATAATAAATTTACTGTTTACGGATGATAACACTGTTATTTTTTGTTTTCTTCTGAGATTCTGGATTGCATTTAGCAAACAAACCCTATAGGATTATGATAAAAGTATCATTGAGAGCTAGCAAAGAAAAGAACTCAATTCCAATATTAAAGCTTCTCTCTAAAATAAGACATAAGTGTAACTTTACAAAAGACTTGATATCTAACCTCACACACAAAATGATTTTTGCATTCGTAACATACTTTTGTAGACTCAGGGACTAGATTGTGAAAAACGTATACAAGCAAAATTGATTTGGTTCCTCATTTGCTGTATTTTTACGTAAAATGAAGACATGTATACAGGTATCCAATATGAATGACAAGGGCTACACAGAGGCAGTAGCTCTTTGTGGTTAAGTGCATGTTATATGGCAGGGGTGGCCAACTTTTCTGTATATAAGATCTACTTTTTATCTTAAAAGTGTGTCGCAATCGACTTGTTGTCATAGGCGTAGTCTAAGGGGGAAGAAGGGGTGTGAAATGCATACTATGTTTATACACTGTGTTTCAGTATAAGGTACATTCCAGCGAGGTATGGGTAGATAAGTAAAATATATGTTCGAAACTATTTTTTATTTTTTAAATCACTTATTAAGTTTTCGAGACATAGGCTCATGAAGAAAATAAATTTGCAGACCCAACTTTTGATAGCAGCATTCCGTACATGCGGTACCTAAAAAATTCGATTTTCCGACACTTTTTCAAGATAGATTTTTACTAACTTAAAATGCAATTTAATTTTTTTATCAACTGCAATGTATAAGTTGTACTATTTGTTCGTAAATATGAAAAAGTTGTTATAAAAATGCACAGTATGGCTGATAATTTGAT
>PVKE010012491.1:0-38237 GCA_004027555.1 Craseonycteris thonglongyai | reverse complement strand
GAGGGAGAGTTGTGGGGGGAGGGGGGAGTGGGCACCAGATATATGGTGTTGGAGGGGGACCTGATTCTGGGAGCTGGGCACATAATGCGATGCATGGTGATGTGATGTGGAGTTGTACATCGGGAAACTATCTAATTGTTACCAACCAATGTCACCCTGTTAAATTTAACAATAAAATATAATATTAAAAAAAAAAAAAGATGGTAAAAGTCACACTATTTCCCTTGAACAACAGTTGTCACTGATATTTTTGTTGTTACTGTTTAAATGTTGCAATTTTTGAATCTCTGGCTTTGAACAAATTCCCATTTTATTTGCAACATCTGCTGTTACATAGAGTAGACAAAGTATAAAGAAGATAGTTTTCCTTAGACTTCATTCCCAAGTGGCATCTTTCCCAACATATTCATATATATTCTAAACAGCTCTGAAATACTTTAATTTTTTATTTCTCCCAAACTAACAGCTGACCTGCCATATGTTTTGAATTTTTCCCACTCACAGAGATTGCATAGCAAGTCATAAACCTGAATGATTTAAATTACATAACTGAAAAATCTCTAACATCAGAAGTTAGGAGTCATTGATCCACATGCAAATAGAAAAATTTATACTCCTCCAAACACAAATCCAATTTTTAAAAACAGAAAGAGGAAAAGCTGGGATAGCTCAGCGGATTAAGCGCTCACTTTGAAGCCCCGGGGACCGAGGATCCAATCCTGGCCCCGGCCCATGTGGACCTATATGATGAACTGGGGGCCTCTTGCATGGAGGAAGGAAGCCCCCTGTTCAGTTCTCACCCCCCTGGTTTGGTCCCTGGCTCTAGAGGGCATGCCTTCCCATGTGAGAGGCTCCAAACCTGGCTCCTGCCCTTTGCAGCCCCACACCCACTTGTGGAATGAAACTATATAAAAAACTAATAACATACAACTATGGAGATTGCTCTGGGCCCTCCCCCCTTCTCTCTGTCTTTCTCTGCCTCTCTCTCTCTCTCTCTCTCTCTCTCTCTCTGTCAAAAACAATTAAAATAAACCTTAAAAAAAAAAAAAAAAAGAGCCTGAGAACTAAAGAATATCTTTTAAAAGAAGAGTCAGGGGGTGAGGAGTTCAGGACAGGTAGTATATAATAATATAGGGGAAAGAGGACTAAGAGAACATAGCTACCTCTTTTCAAACATTTCAGGGACTCTCATAGTGGAACACATAATTTATTAGTGCTTTTATAGGAATGGTTTCAGGGGGCAGAACAAGGACCACAAAGCTAGGGTCGTTACTGACTGAGAAATAGATTTCAGCTATGAAGAACAATATGAAAAAGACCTTCTCAGTTTTTCTTATCAAATGTATTAATAAATAATTTATGTGCAATAAGCTGCATCCATTTAATATATACAATTCAATGAGTTATGATAGTCATATACAACTGCAAAATCCCTTTACAGTCAGAAATCTTTCCCTCTTTTTCTGGCCACAAAAAACCATTGCTCTGCTTTTTATTATTATAGGGGAGTTTACATTTTATATAAATAGAATCATGTATTACATACTTTATTGCCTGGTTTCTTTTACTCAGCCTAATGATTATCAAATTCATCCCTATTATTTTGTATATTGGTGGTTCGTTCTCTTAATTTTCTGAGTAGTATTCCATCGTTCACAGGGCTGTCTGGAAAAAATCCAGCCATTGTCTATATGAGAACGTTTACATGGCTGGATACTTTCTGGACAACCCTTGTATATACACCACATTCTGTTTATCCATTCAACAGTTGATGGACATTGGGGTTGTATGCAATTTTAGATTATTGTGAATAAAGCTGCTATGAACATTTGTGTAAAAGTTTTTGTGGACATGTGTCTTTATTTCTCTTGGGTATATGCCTAAGAACAAATTAATTATATGGTAGATGTACATTTGACTTTTTAAGAAAGTTTCATATTGGTTATATCATTTTACATTCCCACCAGAAGTGTATGAGAGTTCCAGTTAATCTACATCCTCACAACACTTGCTATTGTCAGTCTTTTTCATTTTGCCCTTTCTAATAGGTATAATGACATCTTCTTATAGTTTTAATTTATGTTTCCCTAATAACTAATAAAGTTGAGCATATTTTCTTGTATACAAAATAGATAGCTTTTATGAGATGTTATTGAGTTGTTAGTCTTATTGTTGTGTTGAAGAAACCTTTATTCTGAATAGCAGTCAGTCCTTTGTCAGATATATGATAGAGAGTATTTTCTTTCATCCTATGGTTTGCCTTTTCATTTTCTTAATAGTATCTTTCAAAGAGAAACTATTATATGTAACTTTGATAACTTTCAATTTATAAATTTTCTTTTTCTAATTGTTAAATTTATTAGGGTGACATTGGTTAAAGATTACATAGGTTCCACGTGTACAATTCTATGGTACTTCGTCTATGTGTTACAATATGTGTTCACCACCCAGAATCAGCTTTCTTTCCATCCCCACATGTTTAGCTCCCACTCCTTCCTTCCTCACCCCCTCCCCCTTACCCTCAGCTACCACTAAACTACTGACTATGTCCGTGAGGTCTTGTTTCTGTGTTGCTTTCAGTTTTATACTCCACACATGAGTGAAGTCATATGGTTCTTAGCTTTTTCCATCTGGCTTATTTCACTTAGCACGACGGTCTCAAGTTTCACCCATGTTGTTGCAAATGGCAGGATTTCATCTTTTCTTATAGCTGAGTACTATTCCATTGTGTGTATGTACCACAGCTTTTTTATCCAAGTCATCTATCAAAGGTCACTTTGGTTTTTCCGTATCTTGGCCACCATGAACAGCACTGCAATGAATATTGGGATACATATGTTTTTATGGACTCAGATTTTCAAGTTTTGGGAGTAGATACCCAGAAAGGGGATTGTGAGGTTATATGGTAGCTCCATTCCCAATTTTCTAAGGAATCTCCATATTGTTCTCCATAGCGACTGTACCAATTTGCAGTGGGGAAGAGAAAGCCTCTTCACTAAGTGGTGCTGGGAAAATTAGAAAACCACATGCAAAAGAATGAATCTGAAATGCAATCTGTCACCATATATATCAAAATTAACTAAAAATTAATTAAAGACCTCCCCATAAGACTCGAAACAATAAACTGTATAGAAGAAAACATGGGTACTAAATTTATGGACCTTGGGTTCAGGGAGGACTTTATGAATCTGACCTCAAAGGCAAGGGAAGTAAAAGCAAAAATAAATAAATTTTTTTTATGATTATGCTTTTTGTGTCCTAAGAAATCTTTGCCAACTCCAAGTCAGCAAAGATTTTCTGTTTTATTTTGTAATGGTTCTATAGTTTTAGCTTTTACCTTTAGGTATATAATACATTTGAGTAAATTTGGGGTATTGTGTGAAGTAAGAATTTTTTTGTGTGTCTACTTGGCTATACAGTTTTTCCAGCAGTGTTTGTTGATTTTTTTCTTTTTCTTTTTTCATTAAGTTGCCTTGGGCACTTTGCTGAAAAACAATTGACCATATACATATAATTCTATTTATGGACTCTCTAATTCCATTAATGTATGTATATATTTTTATCTTATATGCTTATTTATGTTTTAAGTACATTTTTATATTAAAGTACATCTCTGGTAGTCAGCAGATGGTTTTGTCTGCTTTTTAACCCATTCTGATATCTTTATTTCTTCATTGGAATGTTTAGTCTGTTTACATTTAATGTAATTATTGATATAGTTGTATTTAGGTCTGCTCTTTTACTAATATTCTATTTGTCATCTCAATTTTTTGTTTCTCTCTACTCCATTTCCCACCTTCTTTCAGATTACTTAAATATTTTTAGATATTTATTTAAATTTGTTTCTTGGCTTTTTACCATTTGGAAGTGGTTGCTTTAAGCATTACAATATACATTTTCTATGCCACCTGCCTCCACAGTGACGTCATGGGCCTCAGGAAAAAAAGCATCAAAATAACAAAAAAAAGGGGGGGATAGTTTATTCCAGTTATAAAATCACCAAGTATGTATGTATGGTGATTATAGCTAGTGATATTGTGTCATACTCATATACTTAATTTTCTCACAACAAAAAGGAAATGATAATTATGTGACAGGTTGGAGGTGTTACCTAAAGCTATGGTGGTAATAATTTTGTAATATATATATTTATTAAATCAACACTTTGTACACCTTAAACTTACATAATGTTATATGTCAATTATATCTCAATAAATCTGGGAATAAATAAATAGGGAAGTTTGTTCTAGTTACCTAAACTCAGAGTTGCCTCAAAAATTTGACTGCCTTTGTTCAGTCTCTAGAATCCTGAGATTCTAGAAATCATGTTTTTCTGCATTCTGGTCAGAGTTTTACCACTGTTATTCATGAGAGGATTGGTTTGTTGGATACTCAACTTCTCCATACCAGAAGCAATCCAGGATTTACCATTTTAAATCCTGTATATTACTAAACTATTGGGCTCAAATATGTGATTTCCTTGCATACAACAAAATTTATATGAAACTTTCTTAGGATATAATTAAAGACAATCCCAAATTGGAAAGTAAGATTATTTTTCAGTAATCACTCTATGTACTCTAAGTCACAAAAATCTCACATTCTGTACTAATACTTCTATACTTTAAATATATTAGTATGGATTTTCAAAACAAAATTTTCACCATGATTGTACCATGAAGTTACTCTAAAAAGAACTACCTTTATTTTTAAAAATAGTAACTATACATCTTGTAACATTTAGTGTGTTTGCTTGTTTATCATTAACAATTTGACTTTGGAAGAAAGGGGACAGACAATCTTAAAGATACAGATTTTGAAATCTTGGTCCTTTAAAGATAAATTGAAAGGGGAATAAAACTTCTCTGAAAGTGTAATGAATGTAAGTAGTTTGAAAAAAAAGTTGTAATTTTCAGAATTTGACAGTGTTTTACAACAAATGGTATAAACAACTCTGATGTGAACATAGTTCACCTGTATGTTGTTTTAATAATGTGTACAATAATTTCAATGGTTCTATTTTACTCCTTTATTCTCCCTAGATGAATAGTCCTACATGCTCTCTGAAATTTATGTATCCTGTCTTCCATACAAACAAACTTATAACAGGGCTGATCTAGCTAGGGACAACATATGTGACTCCCACTTGCCGTTCAGTGTAGCCACATGACTGAGCTCTTGCCAATAAAATGTGATACAAGTGAAGTGTGTCACTTCTGACTCAGACCTTACTCCCTTTTCCATCAGCTGGAACCCATAATAATCCAGATGTGACCTTACAGTTGGCAATAATGCTCCAGGATGAAAGTGCAACATCATGGATGAAACACGAGTTCCTAAATGATCACAACCAGCAGGGCTGTCTGCCCATCTGAAACACTCACAGCAGACTATTATAAGAGAGTAATGAACTTTACCTCCTTTAAGAATCTGAATCAATGTTAGGTGTCTGTTTCAGCAGCTTAGCTTTACCCTAACGAATACACCCTGAGTTTGGTTCAACTCTTCTAGATGATGGAGCAAGTGGGGAGAATAGCCTAAGGAGAAAAATCTAGAGTTGGTCTGATCCATGTGCTCTTACACAGTGGACCAGAAGAAAGAACCCCTATAATTCCATCTATGAGATTCCTTTCAGGCAGCCATGCCAGTTGAATGGACAATGGAACTATGTAGATAAAAGTTATTGTGTATAGTAACTTTGACGATGGTCAACATAAGAAATAACAGGTATTCTTCATTCCCAGAAGCTCTCATAAATAGGAAGATTAAAAGTAACCATCTTAAAATTACTCACATTCTTTTCCTTCTGATCACATTCTTTGTCTCTATCGCAAACTTACCCAACTTCTTCCCAGACTTCTGAAGTGAAGCTAAGTGAATCAGAAACATCATTTTGAACAACTCCAGAAGGTGCCATTCACATCAGAGTCTAGTTACTGTTTTCTACACTTATTTTTCTTATTGCTATAATATTATTACCATTAAGTACAGGTCTCAATACCAGGGACATTAGGAGGTGGCTATAAATTACAGCCTTTCCTGTGAAAATTAAACTCTTCTTAATTAAGTTTGTACCTGGTCTTGGCTTACCTGACTCTTGAGAGCCAAGGAATGCAAAATATTCCATAGTTCTGCTTGCCTTGTCTCTTTGTTCTGTCTGTCTTTACTTAAAGCCTCACTGACCTGTACAATATGTCATGCATTGACTAACTTGTGTTTCAAACACTAAACCTTCATACATCCCTTCCTCCAATGCAGTAATGTCTCCATTTCAATTTTTCTTCTAGTTTTCTCCCTCACAATAACCTCTTTATCTCAAATCATGAAAGGACCTTTCTTTTTCCAATTTCATTTTTACATTTTTGAATGCAGTAAGATTCTTAGTTAAGATGCCATATCGTAACTATTTCTGTTAGAATTTCCATTCCTTCCAACTCTTTTCTGAGAACTTCTGTAATGATCTTATGCTCTGTCTTGGGCTCCATGTGTATCAGCGATCGCTACAGGTTAAATTTGTTTGCTCCTCCTCAGCACAGAGCTGACTACATTTCCTAGCTCCATTATACTTTATAGGACCAAGTGACTATGTCCCATTATACAAGAAAGGATGTGCCCTTTTGGGACCAAGGCAGCTAAAAGAAAGTGAGCTTTCTCTACACTCTTTGTTTTTGCTATTTGGCTGGCCAGCTGCTGTCCAGGAAGAGTTCAAGGTCCAGAGGAAAGTGAAGCCAGAAAACAGAAGGAACCTGGGTCCCTGAAACATCATGTGGAAGGCCACCTGCCAAAATCCAATGAAAATTTATGAAAACAAGAAATAAACTTGTTATTTAAAGCCACTGAGATTTGGGGGTGGGGAAGGCAGAGGAACTTTGTTACTAAATCATAGCTTAACCTACTGTGACACACCAAGTAATTTTTCCTTAGTTATACCTGAATATTGTGTAATTGAGACTTTTAAATCAAAGTAATAATGTGAAATAACTAAATCACACAAAAGATAAATTTTTTAACACTTAACAAAACATTTAACTTTATTTCTACTACTAATTTTTCTTAATAGGTTGCTATTCAGGTTGTAACAACTGATATTTTCTCATTGAATAGAGAAAAAGATTAGGAAGGTTTCAATTCTGTTTTAAGTAAATGTGTCAGTTAAACTATTACATACATACACACAGAAAAGTACAAAAGTCCTAAGTATATAACTTCATATTGTTTTACAGTGTGACCACCTGGTATTACCAACCTCCTGATGGAGAAATAAAGTAATTATCTTCCTCCAAATGTAACTTCCATAATTTGGTGCTGCCTGTACCTGAACTTTATATAAACTGAATTATATAATATGTACTCTTATGTGACTTCCTTTACTAAATATTATGTTTATGAGACTCATCCACGTTGTTGCATGTAGTTGATTTGTTGAGTTTTATGGTTGTCTAGTATTCCATTTTAAGAATATGCCAGGGGAAGTTGGGATGGCTCAGTGAGTTAAGCACTCACTTTGCAGCCCCGGGGACAGAGGATCGAATCCTGGCCCCGGCCCATGCGGACCCATATGCTGAACTGGGGAGTGCCCCCAGTTCAGTTCTCACCGGGGTGTGACCCGGGCATAGTTCCTGCCCTGTGCAGACCCACTCCCACCTGTGGAATGAAACTATGTGGAAAAACCAATAATGTACTATGGAGACTGTTTGGGGCCCTCCCCCTTCTCTCTGTCTCTGTATCTCTCTCTCTCTCTCTCTCTTTCTGTCAAAACAATAAAAAAATAAATAAAATAAAATAAAATAAAAAGAATGAATATGCCAAATTTCTTTAAGCATTCTTCTGTTGTTGGACATTGAACCTGAAAGTGGACCTTACACCTAGACATCAAATATTCTAGCCCCTAGATTATAGACTTCCCAGCTTCCAGAGCTATAAGAAATACAGTTGTTTATAAGCCATACAGTTTATGATATTTTGTTATAACAGTCCAAGCAGACTAAGAAAGACATTTTGGTTGTTTCCACTTTGGAATTATTACAAACAGTGCTGCTATGAACATTAATATACATGTCTCTTTGTGTATGTATGAGCTATATAACTAGGAGTAGAACCTCTGGGTCAAACACTACACATATGTTCAGTTTTAGCAGATACTGTCAGGCCATCATTCAAAGTAGTTGTATCAATTTTCACTCCCTCTAACTGCTCCACATCCTTACTAATATATATATATTAGTAAGACTATTCTTTATTTGTGGTTATGACCTCTTAGGATGATAAAAGTTCAGGAAAGTATATTTCCATTTTTGTTGCTCTGGTATTATTACTCTTTGCTTGTGTATAAGGTGAATTTGGTTCTGCCCTTGACTAGCTGCCTTATCATCAGAATGGAGTTCTATCTTAGCACAGTGGGTTATTAAACTATAGCATAACATAACAACAAAGATAAGAAGAAATGTTAAGGGGAAACACTGCAAGCTACCATTCAGGAAAAGGGATGCATTTCACGTCGGACTCTTTGGTGCCCACTGATTGTTGCAAGTTACTGAAATGTGCCCAGCAGCTTAATGACTGCTTTCTTTTTTTCAATTTTAGCCATTGTGGCTTTAATTTGCATTTTTTAATTAAATTGATTGGTGTCACATTGGTTAGTAAAATTACATAGGTTCCAGGTTTACTTGTTAATTCTTAATATTGTTAATTTTTTAAATGTCAGCTATTCTGATAGGTATGAGTATATCCCATTGGGATTCTAATTTGTACTTTTATTACTACTACAGAGTCTGAGCATCTTTTCATATAGTTATTGGTAATTTATATAATCTTTGTTTTTTGCCCCCCTTTATTTACTGATTTACACATATTCTTTATGTATTCCAGATATGAGGCTTTTGTCAGCTACATATGTTGCAAATATTTTCTCCTACTCTGTGACTTGCCTTTCACTCTCTTAATAGTGTCTCTTAATAACAGAAGTTCTTAATTTTAATAATGTTCAATTTATTAATATTTCCTGTTTTGGATAGTGCCAGGTTTAGGAAATCATGTCCTACTTCAAATTCATAAAGATATTCTCTTCTGTTATTGTTTGAAATGTCATTACTTTGTTTTGCATAAGAACTGATTTTTTTGTATATTGGTTTTCTATATGGATATTTAATTAATCTGACACTATTTGTTGGAAAGAACATCCTTTTCCCCACTGCACTTACATAGCACCTTTGCTATATATGAAGTGTAATTTTATTTTTGAACTCTATTTGTGCTATTGGGCTATTTGTCTATCCTATGACAATACCATGTTATCTTAATTTTCACTTTAGAATAAGTTTGGCATTTGGTAATAAAAGTTTTCCAACTTTATTCTTCTTTAAGACTTTCTTTTTGTATGTGTTTCCATATAAATTTTAGAATTTGTCAAATTCTACACACACACACAAAAAATCCTGCTGGGATTTTGAGTAGCCTTGCTTTGAATCAATAAATTGATTTGGAAAGAACTGAAACCTTACAGTATTGTTATTATCAGATGACTTCCTATTTATTAACTTATGTTTTAATTTTCCTTAATCTTATGAATTAGGATATAAGCTTAATGAGAACAGGAATTTTGTTCATTTTGTTTACTGCTCCATCCCAGAACCTAGAAGACTATCTGGCACATTATTAGGTTCTCATTAAATATTTTTTGAAGTAGTTAATGTTCTACCAAGATGTCTTTTCTATCCTCCTGTCCCTCTTTTCTTGGTCAGTCCAACTTTTTCATCAGATTTGAAATCATATACCATTTCCTCAGGGGAACCTTTCCTGATCTTCAGACTGGGCCAGGATTCCCTGCCATACGTCCCCTCTTATGACATCCTGCACTTCTCTTATTTTAGCATTTACCTACATATTAACATAATATCATAATAATAGTTATTACACAATATTATATAATTATCTGATATCAATCTCCCTCTAGAATGAAGGCCTCAGAGTAGAAGGACCAAGTCTGTCTGAATTTCTTACTCATTGTTATACTCCCAGTACCTGGCCTCATACCATGTACAAGGCAGCTCTCCAAAAAAAATTAAGTTATTCACTAAAAGAGGCCTAGATTCCCTCTGCTGTTTCTTAAAAATGGAAGGTATTAGGTTGCCAACACTTCATTATCCTAAAATCAAAAATTTCTCTAGATGATTTCTTCTGCTTTTATCCTCTGGACTATTTGGTGAACATTATCAACCAGACTTCCGGGGGAATACAGGGGATTCTTCACGACTCTTACCCCGTTGGGAAATTGATTGGCTGAATGAGAAGACTCTCCTAAACTGGAACGCAGGAGGCTACATGACTAAGAAATTCTGCAAGTAACTGGTGCAGGGGTGAGTTTGACCCTCATGTCCTGGATTACATTCATGACATTGCTGCTTTATCTCTTTGCGCTCCATAATGTTTTTAACACTGCTCTGAGTCCAGTTTCTCTCATCATCCCTGCCCATGTTGGGATCTGCTTTTACTCTCAAGGCTGCATTTTCTCTTTGGCCATCGGCCCTTTAAAGACAGCTGGCAGGCCACCCTGACCGCCTAGTTAAGAACCTCGTTAATCTCATCTTTATCTTTCTAGTTATGATGACCACCCTGGCTACAATGGCCACACACTGTCACAGCGCTCTGATCCAACTTCAGGGAGAGTGAAAAGGAAATAGCCCAAGATTTAGGGAATTTTGAACTGGGAAACCAGAATTTGTTGTCTATGTGAACTTGAAAATGTCACTTAACTGTTCTTCACTCCAGGTCCAATAATACCTGCTCTCCCTACTTCAGAAATGTTGTGAGGATGAAATATCACCCTGTATCATGTCAGAACTTTGTAAACCATAAACAGATGTATAAATATTAATTATAATTAATAAATTCAACTATCCAACTCTGCGTGACAGAAGGGAATATTTACACACTGTGGTGTTTAATGGTAAAGGACATTCTTCCTACCACAGCTTTGTTCCTTCTGAGACATAAACCAACTGGCTAATTATTATCTTCTCTGACTTAAAAATGTCCCATACACTGTAACTATGGCTGCACAGTTTTCACTTATCATTAACCTTTTACATTAGTATAGTACATTTGTCACAGTTAACAAACCAATATTAGTATATTTATATTAATATAATGAATATATTAATGTTAATATATTAATCCATTATTATTAATATAAGGCAATTTTACTTAGTTTTTACTTATTTTCTGTCCCAGGATCTCATTCAGGATATCACACTACATTTAGTCTTTCTTTTTATTTCTTTCCTTCCTTTTCTTTCCTTTTTACTTGGTTATTTTTGCTTTGTGACATGTAAAACAGCCTAGCTTTTCCTTAAAAAGTCTAGAGAAAAGAACTGCAAACAAAAAGTTAGTTAATGAATATAGTTAAGATAATACTAGGAACATAAACAGTGGACAAACAGAAGCCATGTTAAACAGAGACATAATAAGGCATATCTCCATCTGATTTTTTTTTTTAAAGATCATGCTTAGTGGAATTCAAAGTGTCAGCAGAAATACCTGCTAAGGAAGCTCTTGCAATAGTCTAGCCTAGAGATAACAGCAGCTTGCATTGAGCTGGTGAGGTAGAGATGGAATTAGAAATATCAGCCATAGTCAAGAGATAATTTTGCAGCATAAACAAGGGGACTTGCTGATGAATGTGGATGTGGAGGATGAGAAGCAAAATGGAATCAATTACTGACCTCTCTGTGTTGATCTTCCAAACCACAGCCATACTAATCACCTGCTGTGAGAGCAGAGATCCCAAACTCTTACACACATTGAGTTGTCTGGCTAAATGCACTTTTCTCCCCCAGTCATCTTACTGGTAAATAATTTCTAGTCAATATTCTGTTCTCTTTAATATTCTCCACTGCTTCTGGAAAGCTTTCCTCTACTCGGTCTTCGTATTCCTCCCTCCACTCCATCTTCTTCACTTAGGGGGCTTCCCTTTCTTTATATTTCCACAAAGCCAATACCTCCTTCTATGCTAGTTTGTGTACCCTGTATTGTGCTGTAATCTGTCCCTTGAAGGCATTATGTCATATTGACGGTATAGTCCCTGGCACAGAGAGGAATAAATGAATGTGTAATTGATCAAGACTTGACTATATTTTCACAGAAAGAGAAAAAAAAATAAGACATAATTTTCATATGAGAAAGCCACTATCAAATAATCACTAGTAAATCTAAAGTACAACTGTCATCTACAATGTACTTGTATCTTCTGATCTTTTGCAAAGTACATTCCTTGTTAAAACTTGTGATCTAAACAAGTCTCTTTCATGTTAAAATATATTTCATATTTGTCTCTGTATTGAGAAACATCTGTGGCAGAACCATATTATTAGTAATGTTTCAGCCTTCGTTTTTAAATTCCATTACTCTCTTGGTTTCCAATAAGGATCATATTCTCCATTTCTAAAAGTTAAGAATCACTCATATAAGGCAAAGACCTAAAGTCCCAAACTTTTAATAATAAAAAGTTTGTGTGGATGTTCTTATATGTGTTTTATGTGTGTTTCAATTCCTTTTCTTTTAGAATACTGTCTTCTGTTTCATTTCAACATAATTAGATTATGGTTATATAACTTACTTAATCAGCTTTATTTATACATTTAATCAAATTTATACATTTAATCTTTTGTAACCAGCTCACACTGATTTCAAAAGTGTTTTCTGTCTTACAGTGGCCTTGTATTTATTTTCATGTTAGAAAGACATTTAGGGGAAGCCGTGATGGCTCAGCGGGTTGAGCGCTCGCTTTGCAGCCCTGGGGACAGAGGATCAAATCCTGGCCCTGGTCCATTTGAATTCATATGCTGAACTGGGGTGTGCTTCACATGCGGGAGGCCCCCAGCCCAGTTCCTGCCCTATGTGGCCCCTGCCCACCTGTGTGGAACAAAACCATGTCGAAAACTAATGATGTACAACTATGGAGACTGCTCTGGGCCCTCCCCCTTCCCTCTGTCTTTGTCTCTGTATTTCTCTGTCTCTGTCAAAAACAATAAAATACATCTTTAAAAAAAGAAACACATTTATAAGTTGGTTATATTTTTATAAATAATAGACACTACATTTTCTAACATCAAGAGCAACTTCCAACAACTATGCCTTGTTCAACTTTTTATAGGGTTCTTTCAAGATTTTCTCAGAAGAAAAAAAAAATATATATATATATATATATATAATACCTAGAAAGCCTAGAGTTGAGGTTTCACAAATGTAGCTATTTTACAAAGCTTTTAAGACATCACAGTCTTAAAAATGCGAGCTAATTCTTTGTGAAGAGGCACTCTAAAAGACTTAATTCCAGAGGGGGAGTCAGTGAATTATGCCTTATTTCCAGACCACAAAGCTATAAATAGTTTGCTATTTATTCCTAGTATGTGTGGTGTACTTTTATGTTTATTTGTTAGCTTGAGTCAATAATACCAATTTTGACATTTATTTTATTATTTTTTAAGATTTTGTTTTATTGTTTGAGAGGTGAGAGAGAGAAGCGGGGAGGGCTCAGAGCAATCTCTACAGGTGTACATCTTTAGTTGTTACACAGTTTCATTCCACACGGATGTGGGGCCTGCACAGGGTGGGAACTGAACTGGGGGCCTCCTGCGTGGGAGGTGAGACCCTTACACATCCCTGTAGCAGTTACCAGCGGTTACCAGCTTGCGCTGCAGTTCAGCATATGGGTTTGCACAGGCCCAATTTTGACATTTAAATTCATAGAAAGTAGGCTCTAAGATTGTTGACACACTGTATTTTATATTTTGTATATTAATACCTATATATGGATATTTTAAGAGTAATATTTAATGATAATACGGCAACTTCCAAAAGTTCCTTCTGGAAAAACACTTTCCCCTCCAACATCATCAAACACAGATAAAATAATTAGATGGCCCATGTTCAACTGAAAGTTCTCTTTTAAATAATCTTTCACTATTAAAGAACTCTGACCTCTGACCCAGGTTTATTTTGAAGGCGAAAATTTGACCCTATATATAAGGGAGGCCTATCTTTCTAAAACAGAATGTCTTGTTCTCATGAGCTGAACAGCTGGCTGTAGTCTGAACTCCTCTGTGAGTATAGTTCCCCTGCCCACCACCACCAGAGCTTAAATGGGAAGGCTTTTATTTGCATTCCATACTAGCCCTGTTCAGATTTAGACTAAATCAACTGAGTCTAAGCCAACTCAATCAAAATGCTGGTAAGCTTTTATTAAAGATCTTAGGGCAGGATAACTCACAGTATCTCTAGTGATAACCATTAATGTGGGAAGAAGGAGGGGAAAAAAGGGAGGAGAAAGAAGAGGGGGGTAAAGGGGGAAGGAGGACATTCTTAGGGGAACCTTCAAAACAATGGGCTTCCTAATTAAAACGTTTTCCCAATCTTATCAAGATTTGAGCAGCTGGGAACAGCAAACTGCCTGCCTGTGCTCCAACAGCCCCTTGAGTTTCCTTAGTGCCACCACCATGCCCAGATTTCATGCCCCTTAGAAACCTGGCTCTGGCTGAAACATGGACAGTAGCCACATCCTTTTCCCTATTTCCTTAAATACAACTGAGAGCTTCAGCTGCATTTAGGGAAATAGCAATAAAACAGCAATGCCATTGAAAAGGCTTGAAAAGAAAGTAGTATATACCAATTTAAAAAACAATACACTTATTGTTCATATGATAGATAAAGGATGAAAGTGAGCGCAGATATAGATGAGAATGGGACACTGGGAATGAATAATGATATGGTGTAGTTTCAACTGCAAATCAATGTTGTCCCTGATTGGGAATGAGGACAAAAGTGACCAGATTTCTCACATTTTATTGTTCTTATTCTACATATAGTGGGAAAATTTTAAGGATGATAGTTTTCAAGCTTTTCTTTCTTTACTTTTTTTTTTTTTAATGATCTAATATGTTTTCAAAGATAATCTTGTGTAAAAGCTCAAAGTAAAAAACAAGCAGTAAGTAGAATAGCTCTGCCTAACTAAGGCTAAGGCAGAAGCAATTGCCAGGGCCTAGGACTGCAGTCTCCCAGATCTTCAGCTTTTCTCTATTTTCTCGTGCTCTGGAGGGTTAATCAAAGGAAGGGATTCCTTGGAGTCTTACAAGTTCCATGAAGACATTTAAATGCCATATTTGGGGAAGCCAGGATGGCTCAGTGGGTTGAGTGCTCGCTTTGCAGCCCCGGGGACCGAGGATCGAGTCCTGGCCCCAGCCCGTGCGGACCCATGTGCTGGGCTGGGGAGTTCCCCCAGTTCAGTTCTCACCAAGGTGGGACCCTGGCCCACCCAGTTCCTGCCCTGTATAGCCCCGCACCCACCTGTGGAATGAAACTGTGTGGAAGAGTTGATGATGTGCAACTATGGAGACTGCTCTGGGTCCTCCCCCTTCTTTCTGTCTCTGTATCTCTCTCTCTCTCTCTCTCTCTCTCTGTCAAAAACAATAAAAATAAATCTTTAAATACCATATTTATATGTTTGCTGCCTGTTTGTTTGTTTGTTTGTTACCTGTTTGCTGCCCTGATCAGTAATACTATTTATATCATCTAATTCTCTGGATAGCAAGTATCTGTTTCCTAGTAGAAGGAAATGGTAATCCTTTTCAACCAATATTTAGTGTCCTTCGTTTTGGTAATATCAATTTAAATTAGGTGCTATTTTTTCCATGGTAGGTGGATTAATAGCTGGGAATTATTTATTTCCATTTCCTGAATGCAGATACAGAATTTTCTCCCTGCACCCTCTCTATTTGAGAAGTATAATATTGTTCAGTAGTAACAACAAATAAGTGGCTGGGTTCTGAATAAGTTGTTTAAATGTTTTAATTCTGGTTTTAAATCAAAGACCAAAACTCCTGGACATTTTCCTACATTTTAGTGTTTTTTAACAAAAATGTCTCTTTTTCTTGCCCACTTTTAAAAAGTGACTATCTATAAGAGGCTAAGTTCTGAGTCTCACTATATATTCTACCACTCATTCTGAGCTATCACTAATGTCTTGGACTTTGTCCTCTGAGGACTATAACAAAGATGAAACTGAACCTTGAGTTCTGAACAATCCACTACTTCTGACCAGACCCAGAAATACACATATATTATAATGCAAGACTTACTAATAATGGAGGGAAGAATACAATGCTTTTCTAAAAATGTGTTTATTGATTCCTGATAGAAAACAATAATTTCTTTAAAATGAAGAGTATGCATGTCTTCTTTATGATTTTAATAATCCAAAATTAATATGAAATCTTATCATTGTTAGAAAAATAAGATTAAACAAATAACAGAAAAGAACATGCTAGATCATACAATTCAACTAAATGTTTCGTAACAATGTGTTGGTAAATTACTGTCATTATTTAGTAAAATTAAGAATTCTATGATACCACTTGTCCAGTTTATTCAATTCAAAATTTAAAACCACCAAAAATGGAATCATTAATGCTGAAAAGGGTGTTTTTTTTCCCCCTTTGCCTGGCTATGATGCTCACTGGAAATACAACTTCAAGGGTTAGGAGGAATAAACAGGGTTCAAAGTTTTCTGTGATTCTGTAGCCTTTTAATCTGTGTTCCTAAAACAGGAGAAGAGTAGGATAGACTACATAGCTTCGGGGAACTAGTTACTTTGGAACACTAAACCACAGTCCCTGAGCAAATTCTATTTTAACAATAGCCACAGAGTCCTTTCTAAAGTGTTGCTTTATCTTTAATATTTTAAACTCAATGCCTTAAGTGATGTACTGGTTATTTAGCTCTCTCTAGATGATTCCTGCTTTGATGAGTTGCTTTATGTCTCAGGGTTTCAGTGCGTGGTCTGCTGGGTATGGCAAAAACAGTTCATATTTGCCTGCTGAGATTTCTATACACTTCTGACAAGCTGTTGGATTTAGGTGTAAAGCAAGATTTTCTCTGAATGTGTTTCTTTGTTCTATCTTGGGGTTTAAAATGATTTTCTTATAAATCCTGAACCTTTTCTTCATATTGGAAGTGAATGAGAACCAGCAGAAACCTTACTCTAGTTTACTTTTCACCTCAACAGTATGATAGAAGACCTTTTAAAATCCACAATCTTTGTGACTGAAAAGTTTATAGATTTAGCTTTCTAACAAGTTAAAGTTAACTAGGCCAAGTTATATAATGGACAAACTATAACCTGAAATAGTATTTTCCAAGATTTGCACCTTGTAAGTGCTTAACAAATTCACAATAATTGCTTTCTTCTGAGGCCATCAAGAGGTTCTTCCCTCTACCCACAAAATTCTTATGCCAAAATAATCCTTGAAACTCTCCTAGACTTAGAAGAATTATGCTTAGTGAGAGTCTAATTTCTTTACTTACTATTCTAAAAGTGGCCATTCAAAGCCATCACTGTACTGTTGGAAGACTGGCAAGGGGGAGGAGTATAGGGTGTGGCTAGGAGCCTGGGCTCTGGCATTACCCAGGCCTGTGCTGGAGCTGAGTGCACCTGGATGAGTCACTGAACTTCTCTGAGCCTGTTTCCTCACCTAGAAAATAGAAGCAATAATACCCACCTCAAAGTGTGTTGGTAACAAAATAAGATTATGCACATAGAGCCTGGCCTAGTATTTTACTCATATTATGCACTGTAGACTCAATAAGTGAGCATTGTAATTAATATTGTCATTGTTATCAAGTGTCTGAAGTATCAAAGGAGAAAAACAATGTAAGTTTTAATAGAGTTATAAAGCTATGTCTTCTGTATCTATCTATACTACATTATCAATTTCTATATATGATATGAAGAACATGAGAAACCTGCTATTTTCTAGAGAATATACTGATGCAAAAGATTTCATCAACATTAAGTTATCCAAAGTTATTTATTATATATTTAGACGTATATGGAACTATCGCAAGCACTGGGTGGAGAAGAATGCAGAAACTAAAACTCTTGAGCCTTTATGAATATCTTCTCAATTTTTCTAAGGTACTAGGTTAAATAACAAAACTATTTTTCCTCTGGCTTTTAAAATTTACCCTGTAATACATTTTCACTGTCTACCAGAAGTCACAAGTTAGTCATTAGAAACTTGATAATTAAATTAAATTAATTAGCCTAACAAGGTTATAAAATTTAGAGTAAAGAAAAAAAATAAAGTTAAAAAAAGTATTTCTAAGGCATATTTACCAATAATAAGCACTATCCCAGTTCAACCTTATACTAGCTAGAGATTTTATTTTTATTTTAAGATTTATTTATTTTTTAATATAAATTTATTATTATTATTATTTTTATATTTGATGCCCCATCCCCATGACCCCCCAGCTCCCCCTTTCCCCCACTCCCAAACCACCACCAAACCACTGATGTGTCTGTGAGTTTTTGTTTCTTTGTTACTTTCAGTTTTATAATCCACCTATGAGTGAGGTCATATGTTTCTTTCTTCTTTCAGTCTGACTTATTGTTTTGACAGAGAAAGAAAGACAAAGAGAAGGCGAGGGCCCAGAGTACTCTCCATAGTTGTACATTGTCGGTTTTCGATATAGTTTCATTTCACATAAGTGGGCACGGGGCCTTGTGGAGCAGGGACTGGGTCAGGGGCCTTCCACACGGGGAGCATACCGCAGCTCAGCATATGGGTCAACACAGGCTTGGAGGGCAGGATTCAATCCCCGGACCCTGAGACTACAAGGCGAGCGCTCAACCCACTGAGCCACTGCAGCATCCCCTAGAGATTTTCATATACTGAGTCTTGACTCTTCCTTTCTTACTTGGGATTAAATTTACCCCATTCCAAATTCTCCCTGTTAGAAAAAACTTAACCCTCCCCTGATTTAGGGTTTATAATATACATCTTTAACATGTCACAATCTACTTTCAAGTGATAGTTTGCAATTTCACATATAGTGTAAGAAACTTAAAATATTCTATAGCCTTTTCTCCCTCACAGCCTTTGGGCTCATGATATCATCATTTTACTTCTATATATTTTATAACTACCACACCACATTATTGTTTTTGTATAAACAATTATCTTTTAAAGAGATTGAAATATCAAAGGAAAAGATATTATTTTCTTGTGTAAAGAGCATTTCTGCTAATCTTCGTTCTTTTGTGCAGATCCGTATTTCCTATTTAATGTCATTTTTCTTCTTTCTGAGATAGTTCCTTTGGCATTTCTTGCAGTGAAGTCTCTGCTGGTGATGAATTCTTTCAGCTTTTGTATGTCTGAAAAAGTATTTTGTCTTTGTTTTTGAAAGATATTATCACTGGGTATAAAACTCTGGTTGACCCTTTAGTATTTTGAAGCTATTGCTCCATCATCTTCTCATTTGCATTGCTTCCAGTGAGAAACCTGCTGTCATCTTTATCTTTGTTCTTTTGTACATAAGATGGCCTTTTTTCTTTTTCTTTGACTGCTTTTATGATTTTTCTCTTCACCACTGAGGCTGAGTAGTTTGAATATAATGTTGTTCCTTTGTGCAATCTCTTCTGTTTCTTGTGCTTTGGCTTCATTGAGCTTCTTGGCTCTGTGGGTTTATCCTGTTCATCACATTTTTGGCTACTATTTCTTCATATATTTTTTCTCTCTCTCTTCTCTCCTATCACAAGCATATTAGACTGCTTGACTCTCTCTCTATTTTTTTAAAGATTTATTTTTCTGTTTTGAGAAAAGGTAAGAGAGGAAGAGAAGGGCCCAGAGCAGTCTCCATAGTTGTACATCATTAGTTGTGTCTTGGTTTCATTCCAAGCTGGTGGATGTGGGGCTGCACAGGGTGGGAACTGAACCAGGTCCCTCCTTGCACAGGGGACAAGAACTGTCACTGCCATACCATCCTAGTGTTTACCAGTTGTGCTGCAGTTCAGCACATAGTTTGCATGGGCCAGAGCAAACCATATGATTGCAAGGCAAGAGGTCAAATGCTGAGCTATTCTGGCATCTCTCTCTATTGTTTTAAATTATCTTTTCTCTTTGTTTTATTTTATATTGTTTCTATTAATATCTTCAAGTTTACTAATGTTTTCTTCTGTGTATCTAGTCTGGTTTTGTTTTTTTTTTTGGCTCACATACTATTGTTTCATATCTAGAAGTTATATTTGGGTCTTTTTATATCTTCAACATCTTTATTTCACATTTTGATAATATAGAATGCAATTATAATAGTTTTAATCTCCTTGTCTGATAATTTTAATTCTGTGTTAGTTCTGGATCACTTCCTATTGATAAATTTTCTCCCCATGGCAAGTCATATTTTCCTGTTTCTCTGCATAGCTAGTAATTTATAATTGGGCACATTTGAAATTTTAACCTCTTAGATCCTAGATATTTTTATATTTCTATAAACATTGCTAGGCTTTGTTAAGGTACTTGCAAACAAGTTAATTCTTCTGTGTCTTGCCTATAAGATTGTTAGAGGTAAGCAGAGCAGTGCTCAGTCTAGTGCTAATTATTTCCCACTATTGAAGCAAATAGCTTTTATATACTCTACCTAATGCCCTATGATCCTTGAGGTTTTCCTGTCTGATGGGGAACGGGCATTCTCTTGGCCCTATTACTTCTAATCCATTTGAGTAGTTCTTTGGCAGCTAGAGGCACATATTTCCTGACTAAAGGAAGGTAAGATTCCTTCTTTTCATGGTGTGCTTGTCAGTCCTCAGCTGAATACTTAGAAGACCCTCTCTGCAGATCTCTGAAGGTTTCTCTGTGTATCACCTCTCTCTGATACTCTTTCCTGTGAATTCTAGCCACCTTGGTCTTCCTGTACTCTCAGCTCCCTCTATCTCTTCAACTCAAGGATTATTCCAAATTTCATCTGGGTTCCCCCTTCCTGTACTGTAACCTAGAAACTCTCTCATAGCATGCTCTACTCACAAGCCAAAACTGAACACCAAAAACACAAATATTTTGGAAGTTATTTATTTATAAAGTGTATAACTTACAGACTGGGCTGCTCCTAAATACAGGGAGACTAGAATCTCATTTTCCAGGTGAGCATGTCCCTAGGCACTGGACTTTTTGTTTGTCCTGCAACTACATAAGCAGGGAGGAGGCAATTGAGGAGGATTTTGGGGACCGAAGCATAGCAAGAATGCAAGATTTCCTCATGAGTCAAATGTCAGGAAAGTAGGAGGGTGTTAGTCATCTCGCTGGTGTCCCAGTGAGATGGGAATTCTGCTAGTTGAAGTGACCCCCGGCAACAAGGGGCAATGGGGTACACGATCCTTGAGGTTGTCAAGGCAGTGATTCCTCTAAAAATCCCAGTTCCCTGACTAGAACCAGCAGCTGGAATCTGTCACACAGAGGGTACAAATGCCCAGTCAACATTAACCAGAGAAGCAGTGACACACAGCAATTTTAACAATGAGCTCAGCTACATAAAAAGACTGGTGTCCTTTCCCTTCCATCTTTCCTCCTGTCCTCAAGTCCAGGAGAGTTTGAAGAGGAACAGGGAGGGTGAACAGTGAGAAAGCTCCTCTTGTGCCTCTGTCTTTGTCCCTGTCCCTTGAGCCACAATCAGGCCAGGACTGAGAAGGAGAGAAGATGAGATGAGAATTTTAAACCAGTCTGACTCATTGTTTAATAACTAAAAGTGACTGGAAATTTATGTATTTGCCTAAATTCTGTTGAGAGAGCAATGATTGGAAAAAAATAAGACCACTTCATGTGTATTCCCCAATGGTTATGAACTGCTAGATAAATTCATTACAGTTATACCCCCAGCACACAAGAACTAGATGCTAAGTTAATTTTTAGATAAGTAAATAATGCAAATAAAAATCTGTCAAGACTAAATCTTAGCCATTAGACAGCCACCTAGATGCTCACAATGACTTTGAGCAAAAAGACTGAATCATATGGAACTGATTTTTGAATATAAAATTATTTAAAACTTTTTACTCTACTGTCAAATCAGGTATTTCCTTTGTGTTATTTTTCAATATTTGTGATGAATTATTCCCTTTTTCTACATTAAGAAAAACAATATACTTTTTACAAATACAGTCTAGGGCTGTGAGATTTATATGATAGTTCTTTGCTGTAAAAAGATAAGACACCCACTCAAAATAATTCCAACCCTCATTTAGCATCAAATGTTAAACACAATGAATTAACACTGCCCCCAGAGATATTTAGTTCTTCTTACCACTAGGTGGCTTGACACTCTCAAAAAATGAATAAGCATTATAATATTGGAGATTCTGGCATTGTCTTGTTAAGTAAAGAGAACAAAGTTCAAGTAAATGTATGAGAGAGAAACTTTAATTGACTTTTCTATATTTTAAAAAAGACTATTCTCACAACTACTAATATATTTTAATTAATATCTCTCCATTTTATCTTTTTCCAACATTGTATTATACATGCTATTTATTACTACTGCCTTTTAAAATTCTCTTTTTTTGTTGTTTTTGAGAGAGAGAGAGAGAGAGAGAGAGAGAGAGAGTGAGTGAGAGAGAGAAGGGCCAGAACAGTCTTCAGAGTTGTACATAATCAGTTTTCAACATAGTTTCATTCCACACAGGTGGATGAGGGACATGCAGGGCAGGAACCAGGCTGGGGGCCTCCCACGTGGAAGGCATGCTCCTGTGAGCTGGGTGCCAAGCCAAGGGCCTCCCACATGGGAAGCTCACCCTGGTGAGAACCAAACTCGGGATACACCCCAGTTCAGCACATGGGTCCACATGGGCCGGAGCAGGGACTCGATCCTTGGACCCTGGGGCTGCAAGATGAGTGCTTAACCTGCTAAGCCATCCCAGCATCCCCTAAAATTATCTTGCTATGGTAATGATTGGGAATAAGCTCTCTAATTCTCATTATTACACATCTTTTCAAACCACAAGGTTATAGTTTTATCATCAGAAAGATACTCATTGTGTCTGATGACTTTCATTAGCAAAAAAATTGAGGAGGCTTCATGGTTAAAAAAAAATAGACCATTTGCCTTTTCCAATCCTATGACATTCATAAAGCGGTAAAGTTTTAAAATAAATACTTTTTTATTGTTAAATGTATTGGGGTGACTTTGTTTGGTAACAATTGCGCAGTTCCCAGGTGTACAATTCTACATTACCTCATCTATGCATTGCATTATGTACTCCCATCCAGAATCAGCTCTCCCTTTAAATAAATACTTTTGATATAATTTTCTTTCCCTTTATTTTCAAAGAACTTGTAATTATTTGGAGCCTGAGCTAATTCAAAGATCTCAAATTCCTATTCCTGTCTTAACTGTAACTTGCCTTTAGGTTATTTCCCTGCTCATTAGTACCTCAACCATAGGATGAACCAAAGGAAAACAAAATCTCTGTTCTTTTCAGAATGTTCTCCTGGAATATAAATGACTGCAGCTGCAATAACTCATGTCCTTTATTTAGCAAGGAAGTAGATAGAAAAGAATTAAAGATGAGGTATGTCAGATACAGCCTTCTGTACAAAGCCCCACAGGCATAGCAAGGCTGAGACAAGTCCTGCTTTTAAAAAGCAGAAGTATAATATCTCCTGTCCAAGTTCTTGGAATTTTCCTTCATTCATATTTGTGATTGTGACTAGCACTGCCTGATCTTTGGTGCTTTCTGTGATGGTTCCATTTTGTGAGCCCAGAAAGATGGCACCCCATGTATACAGACAATGTACATGTTTCTATAAAACTTCCATTTTTATTATATATTTGTATGTTTATGTTACTTCATGGAAAATTAAAACTAACCTGGCTTCATTAACAAAATAAAGTTCAAAATTACTGAAATAGTTCTAATTAATCTATTAACCACTAACCTGGCTTCATTCACAAAATAAAGTTCAAAGTTACTGAAATAGTTCCAGCTAATCTATCAACCACAAATACATAAGACAGATATAATAGCAATTGCCATACAGAGTTATTAGAGGATATTATTATTATTAGAGGATGATAGATATGGATAATGTACTTAACACAATAACTAATGCATTAATAGATACTCAATAAATGATTATTATTGTCATAAAAATAAACTATAATAAAATATATTCAGAAATGACAATAATCTTAATTATGTAATTACTTACAGTACTTACTAACAAATTTATATTATTAGATAACTTAGAAGGTAACTCAGACCTGGCAGTATTGTTACCAGCCAGGTCCTACTGCCCAGCAAATAAAGGAGCCAATACTATGCCACCAGCTTTTAAGAAAGAAAAAATAAAAAAAGCTCTTATTGCTAAATTGACTGATAAGAAGACAGTTAGATAGGGCTCAAATCTGTCTCCCCAATCCAGAGTTTGGGGCAGATTTTAAGGGGTTATCAGAACAGGCTGGTATGTGGAATGCTGGCAGGGCAGGGTTGGAATGGAGAGCTTTGAAACTCAGCTATTGATTGTAAGATATGGTAAGAAGCTTCAGCACTGGATCTTCCTGCACAATGGATCCTTCACTTCTGAAATAGTTCTGGTGTCGAAGTTCTGGTTATGTCTTCATCTTGTGGTTCCATGTGGCAGGTGTGGGGGTGACTGTGGTACCAGGTGCAGCTGGAGTTTCATGGCAGTTTTCTCCTCTCCACATGCTTCTTGAGCTGCATGCCTTGTCTCTGAGAAGTCACTAAGTATCTTGTTAGAAACAGGAGAGGACCAGTTTCATCCAACTCTGCTATTATAGTCATTCAGGGTTCTTGTTCCCATATTCAATCAGTCCCCATTATCCATTTTTAGCACCCAGCAGTCCTATACATAAGCTGGCAAAAATGTGCTTCAAAATCCTGTCTAAGGTCTTTTGGGATTTCTACCAAACTCAGCCTGCCCTCTCTCTGCTTTCCATATCTTTTTTATTTCCCTTGCATGTCTTGATTCTACACCTCCACCCACCACACGGATTTGGTCATTTGCCTTAGTTCTAATTTAGCATCCCTTCAAAGAGCACAATTTCTGGAATCTCAGAAAAGATAAGAACTATCCAATCTGCCACCTCCACCCTTGCCAGAGCCTTTTCTGATGGTGAGAGAAATTTGGGCAACCAGACTTGAGTGATTCTGATGCAAGAAACAGACACATTTCAAATAAGCTTCAGCAAAAAGAATTTATTGGTAATAATTCTGACTCCAATTCCAATACGTGTGTGTGTGTGTGTGTGTGTGTGTGTGTGTGTGAGGGGGGTGTTCCTCACACCAGCAAGCAATTCTGCTCTACCAGCTGGGTGTCCTAAAATTCAACTTGACCAGGAGATCCCTCAGGTTAGGGGCTCAGTCCCAGAGGACTGACACCCATGTCCCCCCAACACACACACTTCAGACAGTCTCAATCCCAGTTAGCACTTGTGCTTCTGACTCACCAGCTATAGATTGACAGTTCCCACAATCCTCTCCTAGGTTTGATTAATTTGCTAGAGCAACTCACAGAACTCAGAGAAACATTTTGATGACTAGATTAACAGTTTATTATCGAAGGATATAACTCAGAAATAACCAGATGGAAGAGATGCATAGAGCAAGATATGGGGGAAGGGTACAAAGCCTCCATGCCCTCTCTGAGTGAATGAGCCACTCTTCTCAAATCTCCATGCGTTCACCAACCAGAAGCTCTCCAGACCCCATCATGCTTCATTACAAAAGCATGGTTAATCAAATCATTATTCACTGACAACTGATTCAACCTTCAGCCCCTCTCCTCTTCTTGGAGGTGGTGTGGGGTGTAGAGTGGGACTAAAATTTTCAAAACTCTAATCACAAGGCTAGTTCTACTGACTACCAGCTCTCATTCTAAGGAGGGGCCCAAAGGTCATGCATTAACATGGCCCTGATCACTTAGGAAATTCTAAGGGTTTTGGGAGCTCTGGACCAGAAATGAAGAGGAAGTCCAAATATATGTTTCTTACTAAAAATCACAATTGGAAACTGTGATTGTTTTAAAGACTCAAAGGCTAAGAATTAAAACAGGGCTTTAAGGAAGAACTGAGATCAGGAACCAGAAAATCAAGGCCTTTGGGGATTTCTACCAAACTCAGCCTGCCCTCTCTTTGCCTTCCATATCTTTTTTATTTCCCTTGCATGTCTTGGTTCTACATCTCCCCCCACCACATGGATTTGGTCATTTGCCTTAGTCAATCTATTGACTAATCACCCCTGTCAATCTATTTGTTCTAAAACTGCCCTAGTGTTTTTATTTATGTGGCCAACATAACTTTCAAATTAACACCATCTTTGTTCATGAAACAATAACAAACTCACTACATGTCTCAATCCAAATTCCAAATTTTCAGGGAAGGATGTGATTGGCCCAGTTTAGGTCAGTTATCCACCTTGATCCAATCCGCCTTAAATAAGGACATGACTTGTGTAATACAAACATGGCAGCCCACAGTCTACTCTGATGTTCTCAGAAAAGAGATGAGTCATTAGGCACTCTGAATAGTGTCACCTACATGGTATCTCCCATTTTTCCCTCCTTTTTGGTCTGGCCCTTCAAAGCAAGTAGGCCTATCTATTTACTTCTCAACATTTTTTTCCTCTGACTTCTTTCATTCACTTCCACCTCCCTGGTTTTAAATTCTCTTTTCATATTGCAGCTTCTATTTCTGCTCCTGGTTTCTTCCTAATTTTGTGCTCACCTGGCACATTGAACTTGAACTTTTTTCTGTAATTCATGACTCAGATTACTTCTTTTGGCTCAGTAAATTCACTGACCATCTCAGTTGATGGATCCTGTTATCGTCACTGAACCCTTAGAACCTCATTCCCTGCTTCTCTGCTCATTTCAACAGTGGTACCATGAAAGGGGAGAGGGAGACCTGCAAATCCAAATGTGTGCAATATTCCTGAGACAGTCTTTTGATCATATCGATTCTTGCCTCAAAATTCTTCCATGATTTCTTTTTTAGCCTGATATCCAAAGGTCATTCAGAGTCAGGCTCCAAACTACTTTTCCAACCTTTTCTCTCATCATTCCTTTACATGAAGACTCTAATCCACGCACATTCCCTGAATGCTTTGCACAAAATTGGATTGCAGCTGTATTACATACCTAGCACAGGAGGATCTACTTGTTGCCTGTTATGAATAAATGCATAGTAAACATTGGTCTGGTGTAACTTGATTTTTTGACCTTAAACAATTTTTACTGTATAGTTATATGGAAGATGTGAGAAATTATACTGAACCTGTACTGATCCTATGGCATATGCTAATTTTGTTATTGATACCAGAATTCTGGCAATAGCATATGTCCTGTTTGTTCCCCCACCCCCTTTTTTTTTCTCATAAAAACAGAGTGGAAAAAAAAAAGTGCAGACTAGGAAGAGAAAATATCCTAAATATTTGCACATGCTGGTTGTTTGAATTCCAAGATAAACAAAAGTTTACTATATATTTTAAATCCATTCTTTACTAGATTCCAATAACTTAGGTTGTATTATGAAGTCATCTGTAATTTTTGCCTGTAGGCTCTCTTGGCCTGTGGACAATACTGTTGCTTATCCTCTTTATCATTCTTAGGCAAGTAGAATGAGACAAAGCCTGTTTTATATGCTTTAAGAGCAACCACTTCAAGTTAAATTCTTTAGAGTCTGTTCTCACATTATTTTGTGTCATAGATAAAAAAACAAAACAAAATTCCTTGACCTTCATTCTCCAAAATTTGCCTTTTAGAAAGTCAAAACGAATCACAAACAATAAAAAAGAATTAAGCTTAAACATTTTTTGACAACTTATGAAGCTACTCCATTGTCAAAGAGATGTTTTACTATTAAACATGCTGTGTCTGTGTTAGCTCACCACCTGAAGAAGCTTTACTGTGGGTAGCAGTAAATACTTGTTGGATAGACGAATGAATGAATGAAATGGAAAGTAAGACATTTATGCATTTCTAGTCAATTACAGCTATATTAAATGGAATTTGATATGGCTCAATTAATTTTAAAAAATATTAAAGAAAAATAAAATATCTAGCAGAGTTAACTAACTTTACTCTATTTTATCTATTCTGTAACTATCTTCCCTTTTCTCTTCCTTTCTCTAAAAATAAGAATTGTATTTAAAATTTTTTGCTCTAAAGAATTTTCAACACTTACACTACCATATAAATTTATAATGCTTATGTACTGCTCCTGTATTAGATTTTTAAATGTCTTTTATCATGGCATCTTGATCTTTATATTATTTTATTCAATTTTATAACCATTATATATGCAAAGTGGTTTTGGGATAGGGGAGGCATGGTGTCTTAACCTGAGTTTCAAAAATTGACAATCTGACAATTTTAGGATGAAGTTTTCTCAGGCTAGTTTTTATTTTGTTTATTTTATTTATTTTATTGTTAAATTTATTCAGATGATTCTCAGGCTGGTTTTGTAGTGGTAAAGGGCTGTCTTATTATAGGGTTGCTCACTCCTTGCCTTCTTAAAAATCATAATTAAAGTCTTTTAAAAATATTTTAGGAAGCCGGGATGGCTCAGTGGGTTAAGCGCTCACTTTGCAGCCCCAGGGACCGAGGATCGAATCGCGGCCCTGGCCCATGTGGCCCCATATGCTGAACTGGGGAGTGCCCCCAGTTCAGTTCTCACCAGGGTGAGACCCCGGCCCCGTTCCTGACCTGTGCAGCCCCACGCCCACCTGTGGAATAAAAGTATATGGAAAAACCAATGATGTGCAACTATGGAGACTGTTCTGGGCCCTCCCCCTTCTCTCTGTCTGTCTCTGTATCTCTCTGTCTGTCAAAAACAATAAAAACATATTTTAAATTTTAGAAGATTTATATAGTATATGAGGCTCATTCATAAAATTATGATTCCAATAAATTTTCACTTATAGTATTGGAAATCTTATGACAATGTATTTGAGCTCTTTTAATATATTTTATAATACTAATAGTTAATGTTCATTCAGGGTTCTTAAAGACTTTAAGTCAGATGTTAGAACTATTACATGAATTATCTCACCAGATCCTCACAGTGACTCTATTTGTGCCCATTATACAGATAAGAAAATAGAAATTGAGAGCAAAGCAACGTGCTTAAGACCACATAGCTGGAAAATAGCAGAACCAAGATTTGAAACCAGGTGTGTGTGATGCCAAAGCCTCTGGTCTTCCAGTCTGCGACATTATGGTGAGGTTCCATTAATGACACAGTTCTACTGGGGGCATTTTAGAAAAGCAAAACATTGAGACAGCTTGATTCTTCAGTCTACTTTTCAGGCCTTCAGTACAGATTAGTATTGCCTGCTAACCAGAGGCAAAAGGAAAATTGTACAACAGTAAAACAAGTTAGTAGCTATTGCATTTCTAGGGTTAGTGCACTCAAGTAGCTACTATATCCTGGTATACTGGACCCTTGATCTTTGAAAAGTGTGTTATAAATAGCTGTACTTAATTATGAGGTTTCAATGAAAAAGAATGTCTGGGGAGCTATTTTAAATTGTGTGAGCGTGAGAATGTGGGGATGCCTGCTTAAGAAGAACCTCTTTTGCTTCCCCAACCCTCTCCCCCCCAAGAGAAAAACCACCTACTGCCCTACTGCTCATGAAAGCATCTGGATTTTCCTCTTTACCTGGTCCTGCCTGAATCAGACATCTCTGGGAATTTTTGAAAGTTAATTTATTCCCACAGGGAATGCAAAGGAATGACATGCTTTTATATCCCTGTTTGCTGATTGAAGCCAAATATGACCCTTCTAATAGCAGTGGAGTTGAGTATGAGTCTGGGTATAGCACGTGGTCCCTTAATTTTATTAGAGTTTCATCTTGCAGACTGAGACTGTTAGATGTCATCCTAAGTGCATGTTTAATATTTCTCAGTTTTGAACTTTGACTTTAATTTAATCTAGATAGGCCATATGAAACTACTCACTTTTAAGCAGTGACACCAGTATTCCTCTTGTGACAGTGTCATACTCCTTAGGCATCAAATATTCCCAGAAACAGTCGAGTATTTCCAGACTTAATTTTTTAAAGTCACCACTGATCGCTCTTGGAAAGAAAGATCAAACTAGCATACTCAGTGTAATTTCTAAGGGGGACTACACAATAACTTTTTGAAAGGTAGTTTACAATACTCTGATCCAATTCTTCCCCTCATGTTAAGTAATATTTCTCTCTCTCTCTCTCTTTCTCCTAGAAACAAGCATTTGGTTCTTCAGCCCACTGTCATTATTCCAACCCCATCACTATGCTGAAACTGCTTTGTTAAGGTCACCAGAAAACTTTATGTTGCTAAAAACTGAGACCTTTTGTAAGTTCTGTTGTTGTTGCTATTGTATATCCAACTGACTTCCTCTTTCCCTTACTTACGGGAGGGAGGGGGGACCCCCAAAGAAACTGGAATTTATTTATCAAAAAAAGTGTGTATTTATTCTTACATGCTTAAACTTGAGTCATCTTCAAAGTTCTCTCCATTTGATGCAGTACATGTATTGAGACACTTCCCAATGCTCAAAACAGTTTTGAATTTGTCGACTTTGAAGCTTTTTAGTCCTTCTGCCATTTTTTGTTTCACTTCTTCCACATCAACCAAACGTTTCCCTTTGAGTACTTTGTTTTCAACTGGGGAAACAAACAAAAAAAATCACTTGGGACAAGATCAGGTAAATAGGGAGGGTAGGGCACAGGGGTCACGCCATTTTTGGTCAAAAACTGCTGAACACTTAGCACAGTGTGGGCAGGTGCATTGTCATGCTGCACGTTGTTCATGTAAATCACCCATCATAAAATATGCAAACGTGTTGAAAGAGTCTCCAAAAAAATTCACAGAAGCCAAATGCAGCCTGTTACAACACCAGTTGGTACCCTGATGCAGATGGGTTCCTAGAACACTCACCTAGTAGGGAAAGCCTGTACTACAAAGGGCCTGCCCTCCAGAGGATAATTCTAGTATTTTTTTGGTTCACCCCTCCTATATAGCAAAAGATACAGAAATTTAGTCAGAACAAGTGATCCCTTCCCTCACCATGACAAGATAGATGCAGCATGATGCAGAGGATTTTCTCAAGACTCCTCAAAGTCCCTAACAGAGTACAATGCTACCAATGACTATCTGTGCACCACGTGGAATCTTGCTAAATTCCAGACACTTAACTCTGTGCATTGCCAAGCTATTTTATACTTGGAACTTATATCACCATTCAGCAAGCACCTCCATACCTTTCTTTAAACAGTTGCTGGTTTGGGTTGTATGTCAGCACACTCCTGATTTTCTTTCTACTTTTTCTTGGCTAGTCTTTGTTGTCCTCTTAGGTCAATTTCTCATCCTCTACCCAACAGTTAAATGTTGGTCTTCTTTAGAATTCTGTCTTAGGCCTTCCACTCTTTGTACTGAGAAGACATTGTGAATTCACTGACTGAACTTCAGTTATCTATACAATCTCAAATTTATCTAGCTACTAAAGTCATAAACCTGGGGGTTGTCCTTGACTCCTACCACTCCTTCATCTCTCACATCCAATCAATCAATCAATCAATCATCAATCAATCAATCTGCTTCTTATTATAGATACAATTTAACACTGTCTTCATCCAGTGGAGAAAGTGCCCTGATCGACAGATGAAAGCATCCTAGTCCCTGGGACAGCTGTCTCTCCCTTATTGGTCATCTATCATCAAACACTGTGACTATTATCATCACATGTGTGACAAATACCCACCACCAGTGATGATAGTTCACTGATAGCTGCTTCAGCAATAATATCAGTTGCAGGTTATGTGTCATTCCTGGCACTAACACCAACTCCATGCATTTTCTTCTCACAGATGTGTGACACGTGGAACTCTCCTTACTCAAATCTGTACCTTGGTCAGATTTCATAGTCTAAGAAAGTATTCCAGTCCTTGGACATTTATTAATGTATATATGTTCTGGTTGCTACCATCAGCCTTTGTGGGCTACTTGATGTGAGCCACTAAAGACAAAAGATCTACTTGTATGCTGTGAGTGTTAATAAAATCCAGTTTTTATATTTATAGAACTGAGAACCAGATCATAGGCTGTGGTGAGTTCACCAAGACAATCTATCCTGTGGGACTTCTTGAAAGGTAGCCAGTTGATCTTGCCTAGAGATGCCCATGTGCTTTCTATTTGAAATGTCTCTAAGGACGTCTTGGGAAGAGGCCCAAAGCTCTTTAAACATTTGTTAAAACAACAACAACAACATCATACAAAACTGCTTGATTTAGTATAAGACATGCACAGACTTCCTTTAGTGATGGGGATTGCTTGCATTTGCAAAAATATGCTGGAATCTCTGGTAACAGAAGAATTTGCTTCACTAGACATTCAACGCAGCTAGATCTTTGGCCACAGATACATTGGAAAATGCAGTGGCTACACAGAGAATTAAGAATGTGGAATGTCTCATAATAGCAACCTCATACAAATGCCTTTTTTCATCTAACATTTTGTCCTCCCCTAAAGAGAACTAGCCACCAAATGAAGCACCTTTGGGGCCAAGTTTGTAGCAAGTCACCTCAGGGATAACTCGGCCCAAATACAGTTGACTTTGGCACCTGCAGTGCCTATTAAGTCCAATGCACCATGGTCAGAACTCCAAGTTGGGCTCACTGAAAGTGACCTGTTAGGATCATTGCAGATTACACAGGAAAGAACTGACCATGCCCTGTGTGTGGCAGGCATTTTAAGGTTTCAAGGACTCCTTCTGTGACCAATCCAGTAGAGACCACAAATGCTTTAGGAACTTAGATGAGAAGCAATGAGACCAAAATAGAGGATTTTGAAGAGGAAACCACATTTCCTGAGTGCAAGGGGTGGGATACTCCAGAGACAAGTATTAGAAGCAAAAATGAGCTTTAAGGAGATCAGTTGTGGAGAGCAGAGCATACAAATCAGGCTATAGTTATGAATGTTCACAGGGACGGTTGGTGTCATTTGTAGAAGGTCTTCAAAGCCAGGAAAAGGAATTTAACCTGGATGTGATTGGAGAAAGGTGGCGTCTTGAGGACAAGTTGGAGAACGGCAACCAAGAATCAGGAAGACCAACCAGATGACTATTGTGTTAACTAGAGCCTAAGGATGTGAACTAAATTGCTTTCTATAAGAAAAAGAGGCATTCTGAAAGGAAAATGATGCAGTGGAAAATAATCCAACGCACGGTTACAACCAGCATCATGCAGAAAAGAATGTAGGGCCTCACACCCTGAGTCTCTTGACTGGGTCTATAAAACACTCATAAATACCCACCTTGGGTTTTATTTCATCACACAGTCTTTACTCAAAATTCTGGAATATTTTACCGTTTCCTATCTAAGCTGCAAAATTGATTGCAAAAGGAGAAAACTTTCTGAACATCTAAAAGTTGTTGATGCACTGAGCAGAGAAATTATTCTGGCTCTTCCCCTTTCTTTATCTTTCATATTTAAATAGTCAACAAACACTGTAATACATTGGTGTCCCTGCAGATTCCAAACCTCCTTATATGTGCCGCCCTTTCTCCATCTTCATTGCTTCTGCTAGCTTTGAGTTTCTACCATCAAAGTCTAGTAGGCCACCCATCCTCCGAACTTCTATCAATGAACTGAAAATTTTTGTAAAACACAAGTCTGATTATGTCAATTTCCCCTTCAAAACAGCTAGTGATTTTCCCAAGAAGTGTATTTAGGAGGAAGTTCAATCTCTTTATCTTAACATACTAGAGTTATCATGATTGGGCCCAGATGTTGCAGGCAAATGTATTTTGTTTAGCCACGTGGTATTTTAATACATTTGGAAAAATTCACATAAAAATCTGTACATTAGACTTCTGTTGAAAAACAAAAACAAAAGATATCTGGCAATATTTGGGCATGCATTCACAGCAGCAACATAAGGCTGGAGTAAGCGTATGTGCTCTCTGGTTTGTCACAGTCTCCAATCTCCATATTGTATTTTACTCAGCCTGCTTCCCTCCTTGATCTTGTTTCCTTAGCCTCTGTAAGCATTTTTGTCTGTGGCCTGTAGATACCCTCATATCATTCCCTATTACTTTTTCCCACACACACTTAATGAACTAATGACTTGTTATTCCTGCAATAGGTACTATGGCTTCAAAACTGCAACTTTGTAAATATGTCTTCCTCTGTTTAGAACAGTTTGCCTTTACCTCAACCCATCCTTTACCTACATTTCTTTCAAGACTCAGTAAAAGGGCTCCTTCTCTAACATTTTCTTAGTTCCCACGCTAATTTTTTAGTTTTTGCCCAGTCTCTGTAGTTTTCAACTTTCATAACTTTACTTTTATTACCTCCATCATAACCCATATGTGCCCTTCCATAGTAGTAATGATTACTACATTTTCCACACTAGACTATAAATTCCTTGATAGATTTCCATTTCCATTGCTTAGTACAGTGTCTGGCATATAATAACAGGTGAATTTGTTAAGTGAATATTGTTTTAAAAGTTTGTTTAGAGGTAACAGGCAAAACTAGACAGTATAAAGAAGAGTGTAAAGAAAAATGGAAAAGGGGTGAGTGTGGAACAACGGTTAATAGGTGAAAAGAGGACGCAAGGAAGCAAACAAAGAACAACCAATGTGGAGAAGGATTGGGAGTATATAGAGTCATAGAGGCAGAGAAGAGAGAATTTCAAATTCCAAAGAAGGTACTCAGAGCCATCATCAAATGCCCTAGAAATACCAAGAACTAACGAGCAGCATGATGTGTTGAGAATGCCCAGGCTTTAAACAAACCAAAGTCCAACCCTCCATTCCATCAGTTACTTGCCATATGATTCTAGAAAGTTACTTAACTCAAGTTACTTAGCTCCTTTAAGACTCAGTTTCCTAATTTGTCAAATGGAGCCTACTGGGGCAGAGGGAGTAGAGAAAGAAAGTCAAAAATGGAAAGAATTATTCTCATTAAAAACACTGTAATAAAGGGGTGTCCAAACTCTTGGCTTCCCTGGGCCACGTTGGAAGAAAAATTGTCTTGGGCCACACATAAAATATACCAACACTAATGATAGCGGATGAGCTAAAAAAAAAAAAAATTACACACACACACACACAAATCTCGTATGGAGCCGAATTCAAAGCCGTCCTGGGCCACAAGTGCCCTATGGGCCGCAGGTTAGGCAAGCTTGCGATAATACATTGGTGTCCCCTTTTCAGTGTGCAGCAGGTGCATTCTCTCCCACTTCTTTATGGAACATCGTGTCACTTTGAAGCCCTCAAGATTTCAGGCCATCCATAGTGGTAGCCAATGAAAATGACAACGATGCCCAGCAAAAATAATGATACCCATTAGAAGTGGCAATGGAAAACAGTGATGATGCCCACAAAGCCCAGAAGAAGCAATCTGCAGCAGCCTGTGCATTACAAACACAGAGGAACCCAACAAAGATGATCACTGGTTGTGCTTGTCTATGAGCACATGTGAGGCCCCCACATGAGGACTTTTAGAAAATTTTGGTGGAAAGAGGGAATTTTGAAGAGCAATAGTGGTAAGAGACAGAGCCAGCAAAACTCAGGTTGCATTACCGTGGTTGGTTGTGAGGATTTAAAGTAATGAGTGGAAAAGCACCTACGCTTGGGTAATATGGTTCACTTTATCATATCAGGGAAAATCTTAGTAATTGAGGTTTAGGTGTCTCCAGCTTAGCTCCAAATGGGAACATTTTAAAAAACTTGTTTAACCCAAAAATAGGATGACCACATATTGTCATCTATTGTCGAAGTCATGACAGTTTGGGGAGAGAAAGGGAGCCCTAACCAGATGGCACATGAGGCAAACCAACATATGCCCCTTCTAGTCTAGCTGGAGACAAATCCCTTCTCCCAGCTCTGATTTCCATAGACATTTCCAAATTTTAGCCCTGTCCTATCCCATGGCATCAAGGTAGTACTGAGGGAGAAGTCCATCTTTCATTTCTACTCCAATTTCCCCCTAATTCAAAGAGGCTGTCTGCACCTTCTCTTTGAGATTCTGGCATTGGTAACATTCAGCTCTGCCTTCATGTCCAGCATCAATAAATCAACTGACTATCAAAATTACATACAATGTATCTGTCAGCTAGGGAAAAGATAAAACTTTCAAGCACTAAAGACAAAGAAGATTGTCAGCTTTTCGACTAAGATCAAGTGTGTAAGTTATTGCCTGACGACTCTGTTTAAAATGTGGTGTGATAACATCTATGGAGTATTAATAGGATATTTTTCTTTGACTCTATCCCATCTTTTAGCAGTTCCCCTCCTCCATTGCCTCAGGGAAGGGGGAGATACAGAAGAAAGCAGATTGAAAAAGAGGCTTTGTTTAGCTTTTGAGCTTCAAAACCTAGGCCCTGAGGCACACTGAACAGATTCAGGGCAATTTTTCAAAAAGAAAAGAAAAGAAAGAAGAAACAAAAATAAGAACTCAACTTCAGGCCTGGAGGGTGTAAGGAATTAGGAGGAGACTAGAATCACGGGGCACAATAAGAGCTTAGAAGTTGGAGTCCTTGAGAAAAGGACATCTGTCCCTTTTCACCCCATCTCTTAGGTTGAATTGAGCCCTAGGGGAGTCTACAGAAACTCTGGATAGCTTTGGAGTCAAGATCAGAGATAACATCCTACAGGTGGCAAGGCCTTGGAGAACTAGCACCTTAGACGCCTTCACCCACCCGCCCCAGCATGGTATGGAAACTGTATAAAGCCTTTGAGGTGCCCCGTGGGCACAGAAGTGATGAATGACCCTAACACCTTACAGGGTTTTCCACCACCCAGTATGTCATGGGGGCGCCTCACTGAACAGCAGAACTATTGCTACTGCCCAAAAGGAGGGACCTGAACCCAAAGGGCTTTGGGAAGGGCCTTAAGAGGTGACTCAATGGTAAGTCACAGCTTGACCAGATGACATCAAGGATTTAAGGTCCAACCACAACCTCACATCCTGGCACTCCTAGAACATAGGTACAACCTTGGGAAAGTGAGGAGAAATCCCGATTTAATTGAAATACATTTCTGCCATCCAAGGTGAAGGCTCAAAACAAAACTTAAGTTGAGCTAGAAAAATAAAAGAAAGGTGTTATTATGTCTTGTATGATATACCTGTTAACTCAGTGCCTCTAGACCAGGACAGGCATGATGGCAGAATCATAGTGTTCCCAGAGAATGGGCCCTTCTCAGTATGGTGTCCAGGTTCTTGGTGTCCTGAACACAGAATTGAGCAAGACACAGAAGCACAGGCGTGAAGGAATAGTTAATTGAATGTGGAAGTACTCTCCTGAGAAGTGGGAGCCGGCCTGAGCGACAGAATGGCTCAAGGGCCCCAATTATCGAGGCCTTGGTAGTTTTGTTCTTTTTTTCTCAGAAGGGGTCCCACTTTCTGGGCATGCAGCCTTTGATTGACAGGAGGCTATTACATCACCTTTTAACTGCACATGTTCCTTCCCAGAATTCAGCCTGTTATAATGATATTAATGAATTTCTGGGCATATGTATGATATTAGAATGGTATAATGAGGCTTAGTTGAAATGGTCAGTATAACTTATTGTGCCAGCAGTTAGTAACTGGTTTAAACTGGCAGGTATTTTGTACCCTTTAACTTCCTCCTTGTGGTTAATGGTAACAGTAGTTAAGGAGGGGTCTGGGCTGAGAAAGGGAGGTCCCCTGTCCCAGGCAGCTGTTCTCTGCAGGATATGCTGCACATATGGGAGACCCAATTCCTACCTCTAGCTGCTTGCTTTAACAGTGCGATCTACTCAGCAAGAACGATGGAGGAAGAATACAAAGCAGCACAACTTTGTATCCAGACCTCCACCCACCCAGCTCCTCTGTTCCTCATTCTTTCTAAAGCTATCTTAGTACTCATACATACACTCCATTAATTCTACTTCCTTGACACCGTTCCCTTCTTTCTGTCTCCACTGCCACCGCATTGGCTCAGGTCCTCATCATTTCTCTTTCACACTAATATATAATAATGATAACAATAATAACAACAACAACAAGCTAAGATGTACCTGGGCCTCATTATGTGGCAAGCATTGTACTATTTGCTGTATCTCCATTTATAATCCTATGAGGTAGGTACTATTTTCATCCCCATTTCACAGATGAGAAAACTGAGGCACAAAGAAGTAAAATAAACCATCCATGTTTGTACAGCCAGTACAAATGGTGAAGCCAGAAAATCTGGGCCCAGGCATCTGTCTCCAGAGCGCATATTTCAAACCACTGCACTATACTGCCTCCTCTTAGTTTCCTAGCTCTCCCTGTATCTAATATTGTGCCTTTCCCCATCACACTGCTACCTATTTAATCTTTCTAAACATAAATCTGACCATACATCATAAACTCCTTTAATGGCTCCCCATAACTTTGAGCATAA
>PVKE010012490.1:0-38231 GCA_004027555.1 Craseonycteris thonglongyai | reverse complement strand
TTATTTTTTTTTAAATATTTTTATTTATTTTTATTTTTGACAGAGAGAGAGATACAGAGACAGAGACAGAGAGAGAACTGAACTGGGGGAGCTCCCAGTTCAGCATATGGTTCCGCACGGGCCGGGGCCGGGATTCAATCCCTGGTCCCTGGCGCTGCAAAGTGAGCGCTTAACCCACTAAGCCATCCCGGCTTCCCCCTGTCCTATGATTTTGAATGACGGCCTTGCTGGGTAGAGTAGTCTTGGTGGTAAGTCCTTTCTTTCCATCACTTTGAATGTTTGCTGGACATGGAGCCATGTAGGAGAGTCCATGTGGCAAAGTGAGGACAGCTGCCATCAGTCCCAGGCCTGGGGTCGCTCCCCATAAAGCCAGAACACCCCAAGGCCTGCTGCCACCTGCCGGCTCCCTTAAGGTCCAGCCGCTGATAAAACCTCACGTGGTACTTCGGTGGTGAGGCTGGGTCTCAGGGAGTCACCGGGGTGGGAGGCGTGGTGGTCACCAGGTGACTGCAGATCCTGGTTTGGTGCCAGTGCCGGGCCTGGAGCTCAGCACAAGTCTCAGAGCCCACGGAGGCCAGTCATGTCTGCCTGGGGCCTGCAGACTTTGATAGTTTTCTAAGAAGGAGGATAATGCCAACTGAACTGGCTGGTTCCCAAGAAAGCACCTCTGGCTTTGGGGGAGTTGGGTGGGGCAGGATCTCAGGGAGTCAGCAGGGTGAATCCGGCCAATTAGATTCAATTTGGCCTTGTGGGGGCGGGCTCAACACAGGAAAGATGGCACCTCCCAGCTGGCTGCATGAAAGGAGGACCCCTCTCAGGGAAAATGGCACTGGCCTCCAGCTCTTGCCTCAAAGCCACACACTTCAGTCTGCCCCATATGCCTCTGACACCCCTGAGCCACCATCCCTTCACTGGAGCCCAGGGTGAGTGCCTGCAAGTGAATTTGTGTGTTGGGCCTTTAAAAGGATGTCTGAGTTCCCTCCAACCCAGTCAGAATCCCCCCTGTTTCTCAGAGTCAGCCATTGTGGGGGCTCCTCTTCCCAGCACCAGTACTGTTGGGAGCCTGGTGTGGGGCTGGGGTCTCGCGCTCCTCTGGGGGGAACCTCCACAGCTGAGATACATGTCTTGGTTCTTAACCTGCCACAGCTGGTGTGGGGCCCGTTTGGCATTTGCGCCCCTCCTACCAGTCTCAACGTGACTTCTTCCATCTTCGGTCATAAAGCTTCTGGTTAGCTAGGCGTCAGATGGGCCTGCAGGTTGGCTGTGCTGTATCCTGTTGTAATTTTCATGTGCTCACCATGCTTAGCTGCTCTCCATCTCGGATCTCCTTCTCTCTGTGTCCTCATCACCCCTACTTCACTCTCCCCAAACACTCTTACAGGCTGGTTCTAAGCTCGTTTTTGTCTTGTGTCATTTGAAAGTCAGTGTTTTACAAAGTAGGGTTTCAACTTTTATTTGAGTTACGTTGAATGAAAAATTGGTTATATTTCTCCAATATCTAAAAAATCAGTGCAATCGTAGGATGAAAGTTTAGGTTGTTTTGTGTGGTGCGGAAGGTGCTATATGCTGCAAGCGTGTAATTCGATGTCTGGGGTTCTTCACTCTATGAAAGCTTAGTGTCATGACAGGTGTGTAGGAAGTCTGAGGGGTCCGAGAAGCTGGGCAGAGAGAAGCCAGGACTTGGTGGGATAGAGAAGGACCAGCCCTGTCACCTCTGTCATATCCCTCTGGACCAGATCTCACCCCTGGGACAAGAGCAATGGTTTGTCTAAAAGTAGAAACTATCTCCAGATCAACTTTAATTCCTGAGAAAATTGCGTCCTTCCCTTGAGTAATCATTTTTCACTTATTGCCACTGTGCCACTTTCAGCCTAGAAGATGCTTTATAATTTTAATCCAAATATTCTGAGATACCAGACATCTCATGAAAATACTATACTTGTAATGTACAGGGGCCAGCAGAAGTAACTTCCCTTTTTTATGAGTTGGTCATCTGTACCAAAGCTTTTGTTACAAAATCATAAGCATGTCATTCAGTGACATAACAAGATCACCCTCAAGCACACCACACCATTTTAGGTGAGATGTTCAAATTGCTGCCCATCTCGTGCGAGACAAAGCGAGCTTTACACCATTATGGTGTCACTTCTGCCAGACCCTGTCTTTTAGCACAGAAGTATGTCACACCTTTCCATGTTCCTTGGGACTTCTAAAGGAGAAAGTTTCATCCAGGACTAGGGGTCTTGGGGACATAACTAGGGATCTTCCTAAAGGTAGTGGTTACAATAATCAAGATTTAAACATGTGTCCCTAGAAACCATTCTTTGTCTTCCATGGATGGAGAAATAGCTTTGGTGTGATGAAGTCACTTGTGCTGTTAGTAACGACTGGAACACTTCTGGATTACTTATGCCAGTACCCTTCTGTTCTTACCAAGAATCACCCGAACTTATCATTGGACATATGACTTCATCACAGGAAGACTTAAAAGTTTCACCATGCTTTAGGAAATTGGCTGAAGCTTAGAAAATTATAGAAAATGATTCACTTTCTATGAGGGGAAATGGAGATCAGCTTGACACCAAGGTGGCTGAAATCCTTGATTCTAAGGCATGTATAGAGCCCGTCCCTGTCCTCACTCGCCACAGCTGATGAAATGCCATCCTGATCCTGGGTCCGGATCTCAGCATCACTGGAGATTCATTGCATGCAATGCCTGATTCAGATACAGCCAGGCTGAAATCCAGAGAGTGCTACCCAAACCTCTGTGGCTTATTCCTGCACACTATGGAGAAGGACAGGTGTACAAACGAACAGTTCTGTAACTGCTCACTGGTTGTTCTACCCACCACGTCAGTTTTGATTACTGTGTAAAAAATAAAAATGCCTGCCTCTCTTTTGTAGACTTACGAGCCATTCTCAATAGCAGAAAACTCCTAAGTGGTGAGACATGTGTGTTTCTAGATAGAAATGTTTGGCTTATTAAATTGTCTTTGGTAATATATTGTGACTTTAAGCAACTCTCCTTTAGAAATACATACACACACACATGTAAACACACATGGCTTCAGACATGTGTCCTCACACACCCACTAGGAAATGCGTAAATACATAATTTTGTATTTTATCACAATTATTTGTAAATAGGAAATGAACTTACAATCCTTGAAACTATAATGGCAGTCGCACAAAGACGCAGTTGCTGGCACAGAATTCAATTAACAGATAACAATCACCCTTGGGTGGCTGTGTGAGTGAGAAATATAGAGGCATACTAATAAGAAATATCTTAAAGCCACGGCGTTTATCAGCCAGCAGCCAGACACGGGCACGAGTGTGGGCAGACGGCGGTGCTCCAGGACATTTAATAAAAACCAGCTCTCTCCGTTTAAGAATTCGTGTTTAATCATTCCGCAACATTTTCAAACATCTCTGCTGGCAAGCTTTTCAAATGGAGCTGCTTTGGTCAGAAAAGGCAAGGAGTGATTTCGCTCCACATGGTGGAGAGGGATGGGAGGGGTGGGGGGAGGAGTTTCGGAATAATCAATCTGCATTTGTATTTTTAAATGTTTTTCCTTGTCATTTGCTGACCTTTGAGCTACGAAGTGTGCTTCTGCGGATGAATCATCGCTTTATCTAAGGACACATATGGAAGGCATTCATTAATACAGAATAGTGGGATGACTGACTGTAAATTAACATTTTCCCTAGGAGCAGCTTAGAGCACCTTATAGCTATATTGTTCCTGAATTTTTGCTAAAATTCAAGCAGTGTGCTAGAAACCAGGGGCTGTTTTGTTTTATTTTTCCACACACGTGGAGTTATTTCTAGACCAGGTCAGGAAAATTCTTCAAGTACCTTTCAAGATATTTTGTGCTGAAAGAGCCAAGCAAGGTTACGAGAAGGTGGGGGATGGTATAGCTCTCCAGAAAGAGAGTGAATTTGTCAGAAGAATGAGGCCCCTCATAGTTGACAGAAAGGAAAATGGTCATCTATTGAAAGAAACCAGGGGCCGTGCGTACGATCGCCAAGATCGAAATCCTCATCACACGGAAATGGTTCAAGAACAGCGAATGTGCTGGCAACCGGGTCACGCGATTTGCCTGGAGGTGTTCTGTCGTGTGTGCCACACGCAGATGCCTGGGAGGCTGCGTGCGCAGCAGATGGCTTTGCTGGGACAGTGTCTTCTGCAATTGGTTCCTTGAATCAATCAAACCTCTTGGGAAGCTCTTAGTTCTTCAGAGCAGAGGGCTAAGGGAGACGAGGGCAGAGGAGAACAAGAAGAAACGACTTCGCAGGAGGTACCGGGAAGGAAAGCAGGAAGAGGTTCTACTCCAACCATAGTTTTCAAGGACTCGGGTCTTCTTGAATGGTTTCCCTGTAAGGCACAAGCCTGTATTCTTTTCAAAGTGAAAAAGTAAAAACCATGACAGTCAGGAGACGTTGTGGAGCGCAGAGAATGACCCCATTAAGCGTGTGGAATCTCAAGCATGTGGGTTTTTTAGCAATAGGAACACAGTGCTGTCCCTTTAAGACAGGACACTGGGGTGCTGTTTCGACCCTTAGCTGACAAGAGTCAAGGTGATGCTACTGGCCTTGGGGAGCTCAGTGGCCGCTTCCTCGTGGGGAGGCTGAAATTGTCCTGAGCGATTTCCCTGAGTACAAACAAACCTCAAAATTAGGCCTGAAAAGGGAACCCCTGAAGGAACTGGGTTGTGTCCATGGGGAGACCCGCAGTGTGGTTCCGACCTCTGCGGTTTTCTCTTCTGTCACGTGAACGTGGTTGAGTGAATCCAGACTCACTTCACTGATGCCTGGAAGGACCCATTGTAGCCAGATTTGGAGACGATGGGTTATGCTTCATCCCAGAATTTTACAGAGTGTCTTAGGCTGTCGTTCGCAAACGAGCACAGACTTGTGCTGCCAGGATCAAGCTTCAGCTGGTGAGCTCGGGTCTTCACGTTCGACATGAGAAGTTAGAGATTTTGCAGACAATGGGCAGGAGTGTGTGCGGCTTCGTTGGCATTTCCTCGGTGTCCATACATTTCCATTGCATCGGGAAAGGTCCTGTTCCCACAAGACCTGCTGCAATGCAGCATTTACAAAGCTCCTGTTAGCCCCCCCAAAACCACAACTGCTGTGGGCCTCTACGTACTTACAAACGCCGGGTCAGGTTACAAAAAATGCAGATTATAGGAAAAGAAGTGAATGCTTGTTCTAATGAAAGAAGTAGGCTCTGTTTTAGGTAAAATAATATTTTCAGATTTAATGTTACATAAAAATTATGACCTTAATATTGAAAATCATTACCAAAGACTATTCTTGGTTGTATTAGGAAGTTTTAAACATGATTTTTATTTGTCTCTCTACGTACTTGGCGTAAGCTGTTAACATATAGCTCTAAGTGAGTCAATTATCAGAGAATGTATCATAGTTTATTATACACGTGTGCTCAAGTACGTGCGCACATGCATACACGCACCCATACTACACACTGGGCTGATCAGTAATCCATGCACCTCATTGTTAGTCCTAGAAAATGGTACCAGCATTTTTTTTTTAAATGTGAAAATTAGGTTGACTAAGAAAACATAAATCTCAAATTTTTGAGAGTTAATTCCAATTACTCATTTTAAAATGTTTGGCTGGCCACCATGAGAGGCCTCGTGGGCGATACAGAAAAAGAAAGTGGATGTGGTCTTGAACTCAAGGGCTTGGTCTAGCAGAGGTCACAGAGTGAACGTCTGTGATAGAATATGAAACATCTGGAGACATGGTGTAGTGAAGTCGAAACCTGTTCGCCCGAGTGCTCAGTCCTGTGGGAACGCCGAGCCAGGAGCTGGCAGTAGAACGTGGCCAGTGTAGACCTCAAGTGTTCATCACACCCCACTCTTCCATTGGAAGTCTATACTATGCATTTGTGCACATTCTTCTTGACCTTTTTTTAAATAAAAAGCTTCAACATTTCTAATTCTTAACCTAGCAAGTGTGCAAAAGCCGTGTTGAACATGACCTAATTTGCCCTTTGAGGTTTTGCAGAGTGTTCCCTAATTCTGTTACAACAGAGATTGTTAAAGCATTGACGGACTCACCCCGTCCACGTCTTTCAAGACGTTCTAGACTTCAGGCATTGCCTCACGTGCCTCCCGAGTCTAGGTGGAAGCCCAGCACTGCCCGCCAGCCACTGGAGGGAGCTTCGAAGCGGGGTTTGTCCCTCAGCCGTCGGCTGGGCCTCGTCTGTGGCCTGCTCTTGCTTGAGCTCCCAGGTTGGGATGGGGAGGGAGGAAGGAAGCTCTCAATCCAAGGTCAGTGCTGGGGGCTTTATGAAGATGGCGTAACTGGGCGTCAAGAAGGAAAGGGACGTTATAAAGTCATCAGCAGAGAAGTCGGGCCAGTGGTGTCGGGGTTTCTAGAGGAGACGGATGGCATTACGGAGACGCGTGAAAACTCGTGCGTGTAACCTGGTGAAAGATCACGAGAGCCTTCAAGGACAGCAGATCTGTGGCAGGCAACATGGAACAAGACACGAGACCAGCGATGGAAGTGAACTTTAAAGCCCTGCGTCCTGACGTGGAGGCTGGTGGGGGGGTGGGGGGGCGGAGGGGCCCGGAACGCGTGGGCTTACAGGAGTAGAGGGGCTGAAGCCAGGGGGACTAGCTGAGGATTTTGGCAACTACAAGGTCAGCAGTGCTTTTGCAGATGGCCGTTTCAGCACCGTGTGGAGGAGGAAACCGGCAGGTGGTAAGAGAGTCGGGGTCGGAGTGTTCTCCCACGGTTCCAAGAACTTTGCTAAAGAAAAGAGAGAAGGGGAGCCCGGGACCCACAGAGCTGACTGCCCTGCCTCCCCGTTAAAACGCAGCCCATTGTGGGCAGAGAGCGAAGCAGCGTAGAGACTGAAGATGCGAGTACAGGTGGCATCTGTGGAGCAGGTCCAGGAGATGATGGCCAGACCCGGCGTGGAGCCCTGGGTCCTTCAAGGCAGCGCTGGCTACACAGGTAACCAGGAGTTGTCCATCAGCACATCTCAGCCCCGCGCTGGGCATCGGCGTGCCCACTCGCAAACCCGTAACAAAGACCCAATACAAATGTGCGATGCGCTCGTGAGACTCTGAGTGCAGACATGTGGCCAGGAATGAGGACAATGACTGTGACGGCGCCCAAGTGCATGGACCATCTAGGAGAGCTCCCGTGACATTGTGCATACACAAGACCAGACGCAGGTTCCCGCGGACTCAGCGACAGTAAAGAGACAGGAGGCGCAGGAGACGGCTCACACAGGGCACCGTCTGGGGTCACTGTCACGCTTGGTCCTTACTGTCCTCACCGTGTCCTCACACCCTGGATTCTGGGCCTCCTTCTCAGGTGTCTGTGGGTCCAGGCCCTGGCCCTTGAGTGGCAAAGGGCAGGAGTCAAGGCGTGCCCTAATGTGCGGTGCCCTTGAAAGGAAGAAACACTAGGGGCCCACGTGGGCTCTGAGCACAACTTTGCATCCAAACAGAAAGAGCTGAGAGGAGGGAGAGACGACAGGGCCCCCATGAGAGATCATGCCAGGAAATGAGGGTGGGCGGTCACCTGTTCATAGGGCACTTGATGCAGGACCCACGGGTGAGAAGGAGGCTGTCCCCGTGCTGACGCCAGCTGCACAGCGGTGCCCGGGGCGCTGCTCGGAAGCCCCAGCTGCTGTCAGCTGTTAGCCCCCACGTTTGGCACATCTGTACCCCGAAACGCTGAAACTGGCAGAAGGGATAGCTGGTCTTTGTGGAAACATCCATGCAGAAAGCCACACCTGCCAAAGGACCGGAAGCATACACATCACAAAGGCAAAAGGGCAAGCCCAGTTATTAGAGAGAAATCTCACAGGCGCAGGGAGGGACCCTGGAGAGGAGGTGACCAGCCCCCCCTGCAGGGGCCAGGACAGGGGACAAGCGCTCAGCCAGGCGTTTCTCGACTCAGTGAGCGAGCTGGACAAACAAACCCCGTCACCTCTAGGAGGGGACACAGTGACCCACAATGCCAATTAGGTCCCAAACCTGGTCTTCAGGACAAGCTGTGGATATCTGTGTGTGGGCAGAGGGGGAGGGGAGGGGCACCTGCTTTGAAACAGCCCCGGGAAAGGAGTTTATCAAACTGCAGCTCAAGGGCACTTAGAGCGGCCTGGGGCTGCGCTCTGTGAGGGAGGAGGAGGCTTCGGCCTTGAGAATCCACGACTTTGTGTCCAGTGAGCAAATGGGAACGTGCGAGGTTGAAGGCCAGGGCCCTCGGCTTTGTCACTGTTGTCCATCCGTCAGGTCATCTGCCACGCCTATGGGTTGACGTGAAATTCTGGACCGTCCACCGCTTTTCCAAAGGCCGTCCGTACATCGGGCTTTTGCAAGAAGTGGCCTTTTGTGTTGCGTGTCGCCGTTAGCCGCAGAGGGTTTTGGCGTCTGCTTTTATCGGTGGGAAGGATGCACGGCGTTCTTCCCTATCGGCTGAGCGCCACGGGGCAGCCACGGTTCCAGCCACCGGATTCGGGCCGCGTAGCCGTTGTGTGACTGCTAACAATATGTCAGGCACACTAACAACCATGTCATGCCAACGTTTTAAGGCTCTAAGAACCTTCTTTCTGGATACTGGGGAGGCAGATAGGATTCTGTTCTCTTGGTGAGTAATTTAAAGAATATTGTGGTTTATCGGTCACGGAGGACTTCTGGTCTATTTACTGACACGGTGGATGAAATGAATTATTTTTTTAACGTTTCTTGTCCTTCCGATCCTGACAGCTCACTCAGCCTTCCTAATGATTTTTGTTTCGGGAGGGAAGGGTGCAATGAAACAGCATGACAGAATAACGCAATTCTCTGGGTCTCAAGGACACGTCATGTGGGACGAAAACTCCGTTTTCATTCGGTAAAACGTGTCTTTGCTTCCTAGGTTACTTTGACAATAAAATCAGCAAACAGGCTGGGTGACCCGCCTGGTCATGCTTCACATCCCCGAGAAAGTCACATTTCTGTGTTTTACAGAATTTCCAGCCCCTACAAAGCGGTGGCTTGTCCCATAACGCTGATGGCACGGTTCGAGAAGCATGAGCCAGAACCGAGCTAGGTGGTCTCGTTGATCGTGGCTTTTCACCCTCAGTGGAAAATGGGTCCGGCCCCGCTGGGTCCTTTGTTTCAGTGTATCCACAGGGCTGCAGCTGCCCTCTGCCAGGTCTCTGGACCAGGCCATCCTGGGGAACACACTGTGACTTCCCAGGCCTGGGTGTGCTGTGTCAGGGAGCTTTGCCCAGCAAAGCCCTGAAGGGCGCCTTTGTCCCACGGGAGACATTTAAGATGCTAAGAAGACTGCATCACCAAAGAATGTCCTCAAAGGAGGAAAATGAAATGGCCAATAGAAAAAGGAATCTTCACAAGTTCCTATTGTGTCTTTGAAAAAGAAGTGCTGATGTATTTGGGTCTCACTCTGAAGGCCTTCAGGCGTTGCCAAGTGCCCCCCTCCCCCAAACCCCCCAGGCCTGGGAGCTGAGGCTGGAATCTAAACCCAAATTAATGAATCTACTTCCAAGTTGAGGAAGGACCCAGTGAAGCACAAGCTCACAGGGGATTTCTGTTTCAAACTCAGCCAGTCTGCAGTCTGTGAGATGATTTGATTTGGGAACGGGATCCCACATTGATAATATCTGATTTGTAGATTAGCTCTGGAGGGGGAAACGCTAATTTCAAAGATCATTCATCTTCCTTTTCATTTGGCCTCTTCAAGCTGCAATGACATTAACTGAGGACCCGGTCCGGCTTGAGGAAGCCTCAAAGGAGTTTGCACATTGAACTGGCAAATTAATCTGTGAGCAGCTCACACTTCAGCATTTATTTAGTCGCTAGTCAGTGAATAATGCAGGTTCAAAGCACATTTTTTAATTTGTCCGTTTATTCATTGCTATGTTTTCCATCAAGTCTACACTCTGAGAGTCATTTCTCATTTCCAAAATCACGAATTCTCAGCCTAATTGCCATTTTGTTTTTCTCTGACTAAAAAACCTGTACTATTCAAGTCCCTGTGTTTACAAGTTAAACTTAGCAGAGTGATTTGGAAGGAGAATTAGAACAGGAGATAAGAAATATGTTCAGTTCACTGGAGGAGTTTATCATGGAATGCTCCCAAGGAGTTATGTAATGAACGTGATATGTGCTATTATGCAACAAATAGAGACATAAGCTACTGAAGTTATGCATGAAATAGGGTTTTAGAATCTGAGGATGGTTACAGAATTTCTGCTCTTTGGGTGTGTTACATATTTGGATATGATCATTGCATTTTATGTCACCCACACATTCATGTGAGGCCAGTGGCTATCATCTAATTTTCAATGTATCCTATAAGTGATGAGTCCATGTTGTGTGGTTCTGATTGCCTGAGTTAGGAACCGGTCCACTGGGCTCAAATCCCAGTCCCGTCCCAGATCATCTGTGTGAACTTGGGCAAACCACTTGGTCTCTGTGAGCTTCCGTTTCGTATCTGCATCATGGATTATAACAATAGGTATATGATAGAATAATGACCAGCATTAAGTGACAGTATGCATAAATTGACTAGATAGTGGCTGCGACTTTGAAAGCACCATATAAGGGGTTGCTGTCATAGACACTTGCCTGTTGTAGGGACCCCCACTGAGCCCCACAGTCTGACCTGGGCATTAGAAATGCATGAGACCAAATTACCACCTTCACGAAACCCAAGTCCTAATCAGGGAAGGAGGGGTGTGGGCCATTAGAAATAAATAGCATTAGAAAGTTCACACTAGGACTCCAAGTGAAACGCAGTGTGGGAACACTTGACCTGGTGGGTCAGCAAAGACCTCACGGAAGAGGAAGGAAACGGGGAAGCCCGGCTTGTGTGCACGGGAAGCCGCACTTGCTTTTGCCCTTGCACACGCTGAGAGAAATGGCCGTTCTCATTCGGTGGCACTTGATACGTAAGAAATGAGTGAGTGTATGAACAAAGGAACGGACAAGTGGGCGAACGGGATGCAGAGCAGACAAGCACTCGTACAAGCACAGAGGAGCGCAGGAGCTCAACAGCTGGATTCTGGAAGAATCCCCATGACGATGGTTTACGAAAACACATTTACCACTGATCCATCCTAGACCAGACATTGAGAGCTGGAGGCGGTGCTAGAGATACTTTTCAACCCAAATGAAGGCTCAAGAAACTTTACGACCGAAGACTCCACTGTGGGGCCCAGTCAATGTTCTCTCCGCTATGTGACGGGTAAGTTTCTCTGCCCTAGTGGTTCTGATGGCAGAAATCAGGTGTCATGGGTCAGGAAGGTTAGAAACAGAAAAAGAAAAGAAAGGAACGACTGGGGTGGATGAAGGACAAGTTGTTCTAAAGGACCGAAGAGAAAGGGTGTCTGAAAAGAGAGAGGACGTCTTGAGACCATTTTCTGAAATGACCCCCGTCATGAGTGCACAACTCAGCACGCCCTGCTTTTAGGAGCAGCGAGCAGAACGTATCTGTGTTCTGTACTGAGAACTGCTCCTGCAGATGACTTGCATTCTGAGAAGGTTAAGGGAACACACCTGCCCTGAACTTTAGGTTTGCATGTGAACTAGAGATGCTGGTGCCCCACGCGGATGGCAGAGCATGTCGGTATTCTGGGGTTCCTTTGGGAAAGCCCTTTGAGTTCTGCTGACCTGTGAAATGCCTCTGGGGTGGGCAGAGACGGGAGAGCGACCAAGAATATCTGCTCCTGGCTCTGACAGGGCTCTGCTTTGGGCACAACTGCCCTGCACGCCCTCAGGCTTGGTTGGGATTCTGCAAACCCGGAGGTTTACAGGTGGGTGTCAGGCTGCCCCACAGAGGATGCTTCTGCTCCCCTCAGGGAGTGCTTTTCAGCCTATAGTGACCTCCACACAAAGTGGGGTTTGGCAGGGTTGCCACCTCCTGTTGTGCCCACAAGGACATAAATCAGCTGAATAGCTAGAACTCTCACCTTGGATGTATCATTGTGATCACAGAAGATAAGTCACTTTAACACTGAACAAGAGGGAGAAGGTTCATTAGAAAAATAAGATAGTATATTTTGCTGGCATTCAGCTTTAAAGAAAGCTCTCTACACCGTCCGTTTTTTCTCATTTCATCACGAGACGATACATGCTTTACGCAGGATCCGTAGTAGCTCCCCAACACAGGCTTTGTGTCTGATTTCAGGACCCGAATTTCAGATGCAAGAGGCAGCTTCCGCTTTCCCAGCCTGACTGTCCCTTGTGAATATTCACAGCCAGCAGCCACTGTTCAGGACCCACGACGCCAGCGTTCCCCGACGATCCAGTCCCTTCCTCCTCCTCCCACTTGCCTGAAAACATTGCGGTGTGCTCACATTGTTGCTGAGTCTTGGAAACTGTCTGGCTCCCCGCCACTGCCGTGCTCTGCTGGCCTTGGGTCCCCTGCTGAGGCAGGACAACTCGGGGGGGGTGGTCTGAAAGGCCCCCGCTTTGTAAACGTGAGGCCGGCGCTGAATCTTCCTTCTGCACACTCTTCCCACGTTGGCTCCCAAATGCACACTTGGCACAAGGCCCTGGCCAGCCATCCCGTCTGCCGTCCGTCAGCAGATTCACGGCCTTGGGATTTTGGTGGCTGTCTGCCTGTGGCTTTGGGGCACAGCAGGGACCTACACCCCGATACTTTCAGGCTCTCTGTTGCCTTTTCTGATGGTAATGAGAGTATGAAGTGACACTCCCTTTTTTGTTCACATGCAATTGTTTTCTCTCAGTCTTTTGTGAATTACTTAAATCGTATCCTCAACTTCTTAGCTCCTGGTTTGAGGGTTACTGGAGTCGGAACAAAAGTGCCCTTTGACCATCGATAGTTGTTACCTAAGGGGACTGGGATCCATAAATGTTGCCTCCCGCTGTAGGACTGTTCGGTTGCACACATGTGGCCGCCTTCATTGGCTCGTCTTGTTTGTGTAGCTACAGGACACATTGGCAGTGATTACAGGAAAATGCATTCGTGGGAGGCACTTCAACATGAATGGGCTTTGATCAGCGATGTCATTTCTGTGCTCTTAGCGTCACGGATACAATTAGGTCTTTTGTTTGGTTTTGGAAGAACTATTCAAGAACATACTTGAAATGTGTAAGTAAGTGGATTCGTTGAAATACTTATTTTTCAGCCTTTGATTCTTTGAGGTGGGCGTAGTGTGGGGACCACAACTGTTTCAGGGGTGAACAAATGTCTGTTAGTGTCATCCTGTCAGCGCCTGTTTATTCCTAAGGCAAAGGGCCACTCCCGTGGCCACCTCTAACTTGGAAGTGGACAGCAGCTATGACAATGGCGTGACAGCCATACAACCCACTGCAGCCATTTCTATGCCTTCCTCCGGGTATAACAGCTCGAGTTACATGCTGGAAAGGAAGCAAATGCATCTGAGAAGGAAGGGACACTTTGTACTTGTAGGGTATGTCTCGATTCAGGAAAATAAGCGAGGTCTCCTCCTATGTGATGGCTCAGGGCATCTGCTCGTTCATTCTTTATTACCCAGTAAGCATTTCTCAAGCATCAACTACTTACTGAGTTCTGAGGACACCAAGATAAAAGGGAGTTCCTATCTTCAAGTCCAGTAAAAGGACAAGCGGGACAAAGTACTTACTCCTGTAAGCACTGAAGAGGTTGAGCATGGAGACCACCAAGAAAACATCAAAGCGGGGGCTCGATGGGGCTGTGGTGAGGGAGAGGACTCGGGCAGGAAACGCATGTGTGCATGTGTGTGTGCAGCCTCGGAAGGGCTGGTAGCTGTGTTTGGGTTTTCGGATTTCTTTCCCTAACACTCATTTTTATGCCTTATTCTCCAAGAATAGCTTGAAGCTGTGAAGGGATTCCTGGATTTGGAAGGAACTTCCGAGCATGTTTCGCCCTAAGGGCTGTGAATTAAGCTAACAGGGTACACCACTCTGGGTCTCTCAGCATTACCTAAAGGAAAGCACTGTCGTGTCCCTGTGTGACAACCCTGTGACCTTGCCCTAAGGCGCAGGGAGGTGTAGGGTAGGGCTGCTTAGGCAGGTGCAGCCTGCTCAAGTCTGTCCAGCTTCTGCCTTCCATGGACTGAATGATCCTTGGGACTGTGACCATCCGCCGTCCCTACTAACAAAGCCAGTTCTACCCCCCAGAACTAAAGCTGCCCCCAGAAGTTCAAGTCTGGAGTGTCCCTAGGACTCGGTCGCCATGTGTCTCCTCAGTTTGCTTTGCTTTCTTTCTCTTCCCCTTACATTTCTTCAGACTTGGTTGGCTTTGTGTGGCCTCTTGTTGGAGATACGCCTCCTCCCTGCTCTGCCTTAGACTGAACTACATGCTGTAGACACTTTGCCTCTGCCGGTCTCAGTTCTGGCTTCTGCCCCGGGGTGCATTGCAGGGGCCTGGAGGTGGGGCGCCGTCCTTACACTGTCCGACCACTGTCTGTCTCTCCCACAAGCAGACAAGCAGACGACCCCCTGCATCCTTGAAGCCCGTGCTGTGCGGTGATTCCAAACGCTCCCCTCCTGCCCGAGGCCACCCCCGTCCTGGGCAGTGCCAGAAGCGGGCACTGACTTCTCTGTCCCCACCTCTTCATGCTCAGCTAGAGGATCGCCAGACAGCCTGCCCACCGGCCCTTCACGTCCTCTCTTCCAATGGAAGCTCCTCTACTCCCTCCGTCTCCGTGCTTCGCCGTGTGCTTGTACTTACTACCAGCAAGCACACACCGTACACCGTCTCTAATAACGGCTCCTCCGACGGCACCTCTTCTCCTTTCGGGCCGCCTACTCAGGTTTCTCTACACCAGTGGGACGCCATCTGCACTGACACGTCTGACTTACGAGTCCTGTCCGGTTTCAACGTCCATCCGACTCTGTCTCCTTCTCCCCAGGCCACCCCGCTTAGACTTCCTGCCCATTGCGACGGGGACTCTCTTGCGACATCCTCAGGCCTCTTGTTCTGCTGTCCCTCTACTGTCCTCTCCAAGTACAACCGCCCTCTTGGCTCCGTTTCGTCTCTGTTAACTGTGTTCGTATTTGACGAGGTATCAGCCCGCCACCGTCCCGGAGTGATTCTGCGGGTGGTGGGAAGCCTGCTGCCCACTTCTCATCACGAACGCCAGTGCGCCCGCGGCCAGGGCTGGTATCGCAGCACACCTCCCTGCTCAGCCCACTCACCTCGTCCCCGGTGTCCTCTCTGTACTTGTCCTTGTCTCCTGAAGTGCCCAGCGGCCCCTCTAGTGTCCCTACTGTCAGCCAAGGACCTTCTCTTCCCTGGAAAACAAGACGAGCAAGTAGTTTATAGGGAAGTTGCTCATGTTTTCATCACGAATACGGCTCCTCGTGAAGATCCTCTCAGAGCCCGGTTTACAGTCCTCACTTTCATCTAACCAGGGACTGTGGCCTCTTTCTCTGTCATCCACATTCGTCCAGAAGATTCAGAACAGTAAACATTCATAGTTCTCCTTTCAAAACTTACTTTGATATCTACCAATTTCCACTCCTACACTCTACCCAAGCCACCTTTGTGTCTCACTGAGCTGTTGTGACCAACAGAGTCCGTCGGAGTTAGAATTGCCTACCATGAACCCCCAATTACCAGTGGCTTACACAGAAGAGAAGCTGATTTCTTCACACAGGGGTCCAGAGGCAGGACATCCTTCTACCTACCAGCTCGGCCACCCTAGAGTCACCCCCCAGTTCAAGCTGCCCGCTCACTATCTGCTCACCGTGGTCACAGCCCTGACCACAGTTGGGAGGAGCCAGGAAGCACACACAGGCCGCAGGCTCCACGCCAGCCCTCTGCTCCAGCAAGTCCACAACTTAAGATCACACCCCCAGCAATCCCACCTGACCGAAGGCCAGTAAATACAGCCTTGTAAGGGGGCTCTACAGAGACCCTGGGCCACCAGGAAAGGCCAACACGTGGGTCCTAGAGTACATTCAGCCTGAAACGTCACAGGAAGCCAAAGTGACAAAACTGAGGCAGTAGCTAGTTTTTCTATGTGGTGATATTTAACTGTGCATTTTACATTTGTGCAAAAGACTTCTGAAAATTTAAGAACAGTTGAAGTAAATCCTATTTAGGGAAGGTGTTTCTTTTTGTTTTTGTTTTGTTTGTTAATTCCTCAACTGCATATGTCGTCAGGGAGATTGAGCAAAATTTAACATATGCAAAAAGCTTTAATGAGAGATGTGTTCTTCAGTTCCTTAGATGACCAATATCTAACAAGTTGGATAACCTGTGAGAATCTGAAAGCTACTACACACTCTGAGTCCCTCCTAAGTTTATGTAAAATCGTTGACCCCCATCCAAGGCTCAACCTCTTAACACATCAATACAGGTGCAATCAGATAAGAACATGCTACTGTTTTATTAAAGTGCATCTAATTCAAAACTCAATAACCCTCACACATCCTTAATCAGGGACGACACCCTAGGAGGTATTTACAGGAGTGATCTTAAAACCCTAGCACTTGGCTTGTTAGCATGACTTTCTACAAATAGATATTTGAGGGTCCTGTTTATTTTTTTCCTTAAGAGAATTCTTTTCATCCACTGTCCTAGTTTTGAGGATTGTCTCCCCCTGAAACAGAAAAGAATCTTCTGGAGTTTTCATGCCCCAGGATTCTCAGGGGCTGCCTTGAAAAGCTGATGGATGGGGGCTGGGGGCTGGGGGCTGGGCTGAAGTGGGAGGGTGTGAGGGTTGAGTCTGGAACTGCTAATATAACAGCGTCGTGCTCCCCCCAGGCTCCCCAGCAGCAGCACCGCGGGACACGCCTGAGGGAGAGGGAGGTGTATGTAGCCAGGAGACAATTACCTTGTTTCCAGAAATAGTTTGAATGGAAAAGATAGGAATTGAACAAGACAGAATGACTCCAAAACTCAGGCTGGGGCGGGCACTGCTCATTTATTCCATGCGGTGGGGGGAGGCAGTGTTTGGGGTGAGCCCTAGTTCGCTGCAAGGTGTGAAGAATTGTAATTTGGAGCCTGGACTTACCTTTGTTTCATGAACCTAATGTTTATTGAAAATGGGCTGATAATATTTAAGGATAATATATCTTACTAAACTCTTTCTCTCAGCCGGATCAGTCATGTGCTAATGCCTACCCTCGGTCACCTGTGGGGGTGGGAGGTGCCAGTCCCCCACCCACAATGCACGCTGGCCCCCCGAGCCCAGGCCCCGCAGGGGGCTTCAGGCGTTCTTGTTAGAAAGTCTCCATGCCAGCGGCTCTGACCTTCTCCAGGGTCCACGGGGGTGCCAACATTTCCCCCAAACGCCAGCAATCTCCTTCTGGCAGTGTATGTATCTGCCTGCGCGATTTGGATTTCCTCAGTCTGTCTCCCTGCAGGTGGGGACGGAACCTAACACCTGATCAGAGTCACACATGGTGATCAGGAGCCGTTCCGCACTGGGGTCTGCTCGGTGTTACTACACACGTCCCTTCCCCGGGTCTGCATGTGACCACCCTCACTCATATTCTGTCTCTGTCTCTCTGTCTGTCTCTTATGAGTGTGTGCACAACGGTTACTCAGAAATCTTTATAAGTTAGCGGTGTCACTGAGGAGCAAATGGAATTTCTTAGTGTAGATAAAGATTTGATAGCCATCTTCATTCAGAAATTACAATAGCAACACTTTGGAAACGGCTAATATTTATAGATGCATTTTCTTAGCTCTGTGCATATATCAACTTATCGAACCCTCCCGTTGACCTCACGTAAAGAGACTGTGGTTATCCCCATATTCAAGATGAGGGAACCGAGGCAGAGACTTTAAATTACTTGCCTGTGGTTGTGTAAGAGAAAAATGGTACAGCGGTCTGGTGCTAGGTGCGGGTGATTACAGCATCATGGATGTTGACCATGTGGCAGTAGAAGTGATTTCTGATAGAAAGGAAGAGGAGAAGAAAGGGGGAGGAAGGAATTATGGCAAATATTCATATTTATGAATCCTTATAAGGCTGTGAAGGAAACTGATTCACATCCAGGGAGGTAGGGGAGAAGGGGAGGGGCTTGTTGGGAAAGAGGAGGGGCTTGGCAGGAAAGGGGTGGGGCTTATTGGGAAAGCAAAGGGGCTTGTTGGGAAGGGGTGTGGCTTATTGGGTAAGGGGAGGGGCTTGTTGGGAAGGGGTGGGGATTATTGGGAAAGGGGAGGGGCTTGGTGGGTAAGAGGAGGGGCTTGTTGGGAAGGGGAAGGGCTTGTTGGGGAAGGGGAGGAGCTTGATGGGAAAAGGGGAGAGGTGAGAAGAAGGAAAGTGTGGTAGAAGAAGGGAAGAGTGTGGGATGTCCTTCTGGGCCTGCAGCCCCGCCCCTTCCTCCTCCACTTGCTCATGAGTCCTGTCATTAAGGATTAGCAAGGACCGCCCACCAGCTCCCCACACCCAGGTCAGAGCACCTGCGCATGTTCAGCGTGTGGGGATCAGCCAGCCTCAGGCTCCTCTGTGGCCCAGGAGGGCAGTGAGAACCATCGTGCAGTATGGCCCAGATCACAGGTCTCTACCCACGGGGCCAGCACTCACGGTGCCTTCTTCTCTGCTTTTATTCATAATCGGACACTCGCAGGCAGAACTGCAGGTCTCCTCGTGCGTGTCGGAGGTTGGAAAAGACTGGATTCCTTCTAGGGACATCGGGAATCTGGTCCGAGCATCTCGAATATTTAGCGCCTAATGAACCATAGCAATATCGTGGAAACGTTTCCCTTCCATGCTAATCATTAGGCCGAGGCTGACCAAAGTATGGCAAATTCAGTTTCAAGTCGTCCCTGTAACTGAAGAGAAACACCCCTAGAACGCACAGGAGAGAGATACAGGGCAGGGCAGTAGCTGCCAAGCAATGCCAAGGACATTCTAACTTTAGAACAAAGAGCCCAGTGTGGGAGCAGGGGACAGGCTGGAATGTCCTCTGTCCCAGGCAGGATACTCAGCTGCCCGCCACCCGGCCTGTCCCCAGAGACTTTATACTGGACCACACTTTGATTCCAGGCAGCCTCTTCGGATACTTGGGCGGCTTTTTAAACATTGTAATGGATTTCTAAGGACTCCTAAAACAGGTTTACGACAACTGTGGCAAGCGTGACTGCCTAATTCCTGTCTAATGAGCAAGGGTCCCTGCAGGGGGAGTGGCAACCGAGCCCCTTTGGAGGTGAGACAAAGAGGAGAATGAAGACGTGTTTGAAGCGAGTATTGTCAGGGAGCTGACAGGGTTTACCTAGTGAAACGAGGAAGCGTGGGTGTGCGGAGAGAGCTTTGTCCTGCGGGGCATGCACATCTATTTTTAATCCGGGCGACAGGAGAGGAGGGCGGCAGGCATGTTCGCTATGCGCGCTCGCAGCTGGATGGGGGCTGGTGGTTTGTCATTCCACCACCGAGAGAAGAGTCCAATCCTCTGCTGGAAAAAACAAAAACAAAAACATTCTAGAGACAAGAATAGCAGTGAACTCATCCATGCTCAGTGCCGTCTAACATCAAATTAATATTTTCCTTCTCCCGCCAGCCCTGGGAAGGTTCTGCAATTATCTGTGAGGTAACTGAGGGTCAGAAGGTGAAATAACTTTTCAAAGGTCCCGGGACTGACGTGGAAGCCCTGCTTGAGCACACACATGGGCTCCCCAGTGAGCTCATGCCACAGGTCCACTCCGGCGTCCCCCTGTTAGGCCGCCCGAGTCCCTGGACCCCCACGACATCTCCCCGTTTACAAAACAGAACGACAGGCAATCCATTCCAGAAGAGTAGACCCTGTCTTGATTGGTCCCCTCTGATCCCAGCCCCTGGCTAAGAGCTGCCCTATATAGTCAATAATGAATATTGGTTGAATGAGTGAATGAATGGATGATGAGTGAATGAAGGGAGTGAGACTTACTAAAGCCAACTGAGCCAGTTTGTGAGGAAAAAGTTGGCCACTGCCCGCGAAGCTGGGAAATAGGGCGTTTGGAAAAGGATCTCTATTTACAAAACGTACTGCCTTTTAGCAAAGTACATGACTGCCTGCAGAGTTGAGGAAACAACCATCTGAAGTAGTGCCCTCACGATCGATCGGAAAGAACTTTCTCCTCCGGGCTCAGCTTCATCGTGGGGGAAACGATGAAAATCATAGCAGCATTTTAACTGCAAGTAAAGGTGGGGGGAGGCAGATGAAGCAGGGTTTCGTAGTATACAGAAGGCTTAACTGATAAGGCAAAAAGTATTCAACCAGGGAACATATTAGGAAGGAATACACAGAACAGAGAAGTTGTATGGCAGAAGCCCAGTGTCTTAATAAGGGAAGGGGCTGGTGTCTCAGTGGTAGCTCCCCGCTTGGGGGCTTTCTTCCTGCCCAAGAACACAGCACATGGTATTGATGAGTGTGCTGGAAAAGCCAAAGCCGATCTGAGTTATTTCAGTCCCTGGTACTTCCAGCCCACAGATGTCCTCTCCCGTTTTGAGGCCCCTGCTTCTGAAATTCCAGTTTTTCACTCATTGCAAGGCGGTGATATGTTGTTTCCCGAGGAGGGCAGCTTTTTTCCCCTCAGGGTGGGACCCCCACCCTCACCCCATTTTTGGAGTGGTCAAAGCCCCGAGCTTAAGAGCATGAACTGTGACAGTGTCTCGCTACAACGCTGCACATCTGCCCAAGCAGCCCCCTGGGGAGGAGGCGGGGCAGGACCACGCTGCGCATGTGCGGGTTCTCACAGGCCTGCACCATGCAACCCAGCCCACTCCCAGGGGTGACCTTGGCCGAGAAGCTTCACTCCCTGACGCCCCTGGGTCCCTGGCTTCTGCAGGTGGTGGAGGCAAGGAGTGGAGCTGGGGGAGGGGAAGGCAGGGAGAAATCCGGCTCCGTCTCTCTTTGAGATTAGAGTGGTCCCTGCATGTCAGATAAGGGCCCGATGAACAGAAAGCTGCCTCCTTATGCTTAGTTGAGGAGATAGTCATTATAACTGCTTATCAAGCAGTTATTATGTACAACACATTAGGCAGACGCATAAGGGACAATAGGGAGGAGCAGGCACAGTACCCTCAAAGAAGCAGAATTTGTAAAAAAATAAAAATAGAAAGTGTATGAGGAGCTTTGTCTCTGCCTGACAGCTAATGATAGAAGCCCGTTCTACCAGCAAAATGCCTATGAGCCTGAAGACACTCCCTGGGGTTCCCTTGGTCCTAGAGGGACACGCACATTCGATTGTGACTAAGCCGTGTACGGTTCACTTCGTTTGATTTCTATGGGGACTGTGGCAAAGCAGATGTATAGCATCCTAACTCGGCGAGCTTTTCATTAGAGTGGTGTGACCCTTACACGTAGATGAGTCTTCAAACGTGATCCCAGTTAGTGTTTTCTGGTGTTCGTGACATCACACTGTCAGCGTGTTCTGTACCAATGTGCTCCGGGAACTAAGGGTTAGGGAAGGAAAGGCACAGTGGTTTCAAGTCTGATAGCCTTACGCTGGCTGCTAGGCCCTGTGCCTGAATCCCCAGCGTCATCTCACAGGGCAGAACCGTGTGTCTACATGTCAGCTCAGGGAGGAAGAGAGAGGTACCTGGCCGAGGTTATCTTTGCTCAATTAACTCTGACACTTATGTTCTTTCTCTGTATCTTTCTGCCAAATATATCAGTAATTATTCACGAAATAGGGAAAGGTTGGGATTTAGTAAGCAAGAGATTTTATGAACTAAGTTTTTACTTCATTTGCCATCTCCTCTTAAACTTTTCCTGTGTAGTCAACCCAAGAAATACTTTAAACATTTGCCAAATTTGAATACAACTCAAATTCGCTTGCTTCCTAATAGCTCAAGTTTTACCTGCCAAAGCTTGTCCCTTTCCTCCTTAAAAATTGGATTTAAAATTGACCATGGTTTTAAAGCTTTATCATATTAAATCTATTGTTGAATTTTGCATGTATGACATATAAGGAATGTCTGATCTACAGAACAGTTATGACTGCCGACTCAGGTTTCCACTAGGATTATTCTTTTTGTTCTGTTCAGTAGTGTCATTTATTGACGTGTCCTCTGGATGATGAGTAGCAGTAGCGATGTTTGTGTTTATTTCTCTATCTTCAATGCCTAGGTGAGGGCCTGGCACATGGAAGCTGCTTTCAGTGTCTAAGGGCTGTTCAGAAAAAACAATCCAGCCATGGATGCCTCTATTTTTCAAAATACATGGCTGGATACTTTCTGAACAGCCCTTATATATATATATATGAGTATATTTAAATTAGATGGATCAGTATGGATATCAGGTTTGAGTTATGCTATTACCTTTGTAAGTTTTGGTAGTATCTTCTATATAGAGCTCAAATGCATCTTTCTTACATTTATTCTTTTCTGCTTTTTTAGTTTTATTAATTTTTACGTTAATCATCTGCCTCCACAATAACTCTTTGCTAAATATTTTACTCTCTCACCATCATGTTTCATGCATGTAGGGCGGTAACTATTGCAGGACTAGAAAAGGCAATGGGCAGTGAGATTTAGAACATTCTTGAAAGAAAACATGAATAAGTGCTAGAGATAGGAAGGTTTTCCAAAATAATCCGGTGTTTAGCCAGTGGGAACAATGTCTTCCCAGACTTCTATTCTCGAATGCTAGATAAGTGTCTGCCTCTGTGTGTGCACGTGTGTGCATGTGTTCGTTTAATTTGGGTTGAATTCCTTTTGATGTGTCGTGAACTCTCCACTTCTAGATTAAAATTCTGCCTGTTTCCCTTTCACTCCTTAAGCACTCACAGAATAAAGCAAGGTAGCAAATTATTTTAATAGCCCTACAGACACCCCTGTTTAGTACGTGAATAAATGAATGAACATAAAAGCTTATATTCTTGAAGTGTAAGAGAGTGTATGGGAATACACGCTTATGTGGCACCAAAGTGAAAGCATCCCAAATCTACCCTGTGTTTCACATATACAATTATTGGTTTCTTTTAATAAACTAGGGATCATATCATGTTCTCCAGCCAGTAGGGACTTCTAAAAGTTTTGCATACTTGTTGGTTATTGAAGTTTCCGAAGACCTAAGTATGAGTGCTTGTAACATCTTGTGACTTTCAAAAACAAGGCTGTAGATTCTTTTGACATTTAACAGACTTTTCAGCGGTGTTAGAATGGTGTTTACACAGAATGCGTTGTAGTACATTTTTTTTCCCGAGGAAGAAGGTAGCAATCATAAACTCTTGAGAATGAAAAAATGCAGTTCAATTGGATTTTAAATATGCATGTTATAAACAGATTGTGTATGCACAAGATGTTGGGTGGCACTTCATCAATAGTGACTGTATTTCAAACGTGTGCCCTGTCCATACCGTGCTTGGCGCTCCCTGGCCTTAGCCAGAATGTGTCAGGCACTGGCATGTGGCGGCTTCTGAACCTCTTTTAAACCATTTGGTGTTAAAGGTCCTGCCAAGTGTCATTGGAAAGGTAATGACCTCGTATGAGTTGTCAATAAAATCTCTGAGGGGAAGCCGGGATGGCTCAGTGGGTTAAGCGCTCACTTTGCAGCGCCGGGGACCGGGGATCGAATCCTGGCCCCGGCCCGTGCGGAACCATATGCTGAACTGGGAACTCCCCCAGTTCAGTTCTCTCTCTCTCTCTGTATCTCTCTCTCTCTCTGTGTCAAAAACAAAAACAAAAAAGATATATCTCTGATACAATCTATTATGTGGAGTCAGTGATAATTGGATGGTAGCTTTTTTGAATGGCCAATCTCTTTTTTTAATGCTGACAGATAAAAATGGAGATACTAGTTGAAATGAAGGAAGCCTCAGCCCTAAATGGAAGTCTGAGGTTACTGAATGGTTCTACCTTCATCTCTCTCTCATCTATTAATATCTATCTATCTATCTATCTATCTATCTATCTATCTATCTATCTATCTATCTATCTCTATATCTATCTATCCATCATCTATCTGTCTAAATACTACAGGTAGTGAGGGTGATTGGGACGCAATGCCTGCCCTCAAGGGGCTTGTGGTCTGACAGGGGAAATGAGACATGTCAAAATAAGTATACTACAAAGATATTTGAGTTCAGAAGAAGGAAAGTTTGATACTGACTGGGGAAGAGGTGGGACATTTAATCTGGGCTTTGAAGGTTGGATGGGATGGTAGCAGGCAGAACTGGGATGAGAAGTGCGGGTAGATGAGGGTGGTTAGAACTAAGGAAGGAAGGTCGTGGGGGAAAAAGACTGGAAAGTAAGTCCAGAGAGACAACAGTGGTCTCAGATGATTACACAAGGCAGGTTGGGCTCCGTGTTGGGATCAGTGGGCCCTTCAAGGAATTTTACAGGGAAGCCATAGAAACTATGCGTGCATTGGGCAAGAGAAAGAGCAGAAGAGGATAGGGATGGTTCAGAAGGGTAGGACCCCATTTGAGCGGAGCAGGAAGCAAGCATTTTATCTGTAAAGGGTCAGCTGGTAAACATGTAGGCTTTGTAGGTCTGACCCTGTCGCTACTGTTCGCCTCTTGTATTGGGATGCAGAAGTAGCCACCGAATACAGAGCAAGTGGGTGTGGCTGGGTGCCAGCAACCTTTGTTTTACAAAAACAGGATTTTGCCTGCAGATGGCAATTTGTTGATCCCTGTGCTAGTTTATAGGACCTGGCACGCATTTTAGTCTGTTAGTGACCTTTAGTTAGGGGGGTAGCACTGAATGTTGAAAAGCAATTGGGTTTGGGATCATGTGGGCATGGATTATAATTCTAGCTCCTGCACTAGGTACTGCGTCGCAAGAAGATAAAATATGATAACGTATGTCAAAGCACCAATCACTTAGCAGGTCTTCAGATAGCATGAGATTTCTTCCCTTTATTCAGTGTCATTAAGTTCACTTCCTTTTAAAGACAAAAAAATAAAAAACAGTATTTCTTTTTTTCGGGAATATATAATAAGTCTTTGTTCACAGAATCCATCTTCTGCATTCACAATCACGTTCAAGTACTGTCACATTCATGCTGCTTTGCTGGTTTTATTTCCCTCTGTGGTTCATTTGAAATATTCAGTCCTTCAGGCTGCTTTTGTCCATTGTCTTAGCATCCCTGTCACTGCTAATGACAGCAGTAGAGGTGCTAGTGATACTAGTTACTATTCACTCGTTATTATCACCAGGCACTGTGTTGAATCTTACGTACGTTGTCTTATTAACTACTTCCAACTACTGACATGTAAGCATTACTGTTTTTACTGAAGAGATCAGAAAATTGAGGATGAGAGCTGGTTTCCAAGCTAGACACCTGGTAAGTTACTGAAGTAGTTGTCAAACTATTTTTTGCTTCTCTGTAGTTCTTGAATTGTTCTCCTTTTGAATTCTTGTCTCTTCTCTACCCATCAAAATATGATCAAATTCTGCTTAGATATATTCCTTTTTATAAAACCTTTGCAGAGTTTTTCAGCTCCCTCAGAACTTTCTCCCACATCTTGTATCATTTAGAATCATCATTGTTTGTGTCTTGCATGAAAATGAGAATTTCAGCTTCCTCGAGGTAGAGAACCAACCCTGTTCCTCCTTTTTCAATGCTGCCTCTTTATGGACCTTGGGGGTCATTGCTCATTCAACAAATATCACTGAGCGCCTGCTCGATGTCACATGACATGGGATGTCTAAAGTGATCGGAACAAAGAGGAACCAGGAAAAGGGATGAGTTTACAGGGAGAGTGAGAATAGATTTCTTGGGGGTCTGAAGGAGTGTAAATTCAAAATAGGAGAAGAGGAACTTAAGTTTTTTGGGAAGCCAGGAAAAAAATAATTCCAGATTTCGAAATAAGCTGTTTCCTTTGAAGATCCAATTAAAGGCATGAAGGAGTGGATAAGACTTGTCCTTAAAGACCGGACTTCCAAACTTTATGTATGTCTTGTTTTTAAAACTGTAGGGTGCTTACTCCTATCTGCAGAAAAATAGTGGCAAAAACAAGAAAGAACAATCACCGTGGTGTGACTAGTTACCCAGCGCTGTTCTGTGATTTCCTCCATCACGAGAATTGTCCGAAGACAAAGTTCAAGGCCAGAAAAGCAGGCTGGGCTTCCAAAGAGAGTGTCTCAGGGGAAGGAATCTTCAGGCCCCACCTGCCTGTGACAAGCATGTGATAATTATTAAGACTCTTCAGTGGGTCATATATAAGATTCAAGTCCTTTTCATACGATTAAAGGTGCCAGCCACCATTTTAGAGGCTTCCAGACGTCCAAAAACATAGGAGGCATCTCATGCCGTGCTTCTGCCTAACGTAATCAGGGAGGCTGAGGCACGCCTTGCCCAGCTAGACCACCATCGGGAGTGGTCAGGGTCGGTCTCCTTGTCTTGCCCCACGGAACGGTTCGGACTCGGGAAAGCCCTGGGAAATCGCGTTTGGCTTCAATGAGCCACAGATTTTGTTACCTGTCCAACACGTCTTTTAAATAACACTTGCTTTTCTTTGCATGTCAAATGCAAAATGAAGGAAGTGGCTTTGAAAGTCATTACCTGGAGCAGCAACGGCAAGAGCCCCGATGTCAGCCTTTAAACGGGTCTGCAGGAAGGCGGCAGACGCCCCTTCTGGAAGTCGTAGAAGGCGATGCGATGAGGCTGCTGGACAGGTGCCCTTCTGTGTGGGACAGAGCTCATGCTACAGGGTGCGTGCTGGTGGGCAGGAAACACGACCACGTGTCCTCGGGCTGCTGAGCTCTGGCCTGGACCCTTGGAGTCTTTAATGGGCTCGAAAGGATCGGCGTGTGTGCTGACCCAAAGCTGCCAGCCGTCTCCGGAGACCTGATTGAATCTCCTTGTGTGATGCGGAAATCCACGGGCCTCGCCAGGGAAGACACGTGATTCCGAGCTTCTGTCAGACGACTGGGTCTCAGAGGAAACTAGTTGGCATTTGTGGATAATGCCGGGAAGAGAGCAGTCCCTACGAGTGTGGTCCTAACATAGCAAGGCCTGCAGAAGCTGACGTTGTGTTTTTGGAGGTCGGACGTTTCATCGACTTGGGCAATGAAACACTATCCAAAGCTTTATTAACACACACACACACACACACACACAAAGGAAAGAAAGTGTGTGAGGAAAGTTCTAGGTTCCATTGAGAAGTGTTTTAGGGCACATGACTAACATGCTAGTAGTGAGGGTGATTACGGGAATCATAATAATAGTGAATTTGAATCTCTTCTGGCTTGTCTCAAAATCTGGTTACTGGAACCACAAGGCAGGAAGCCGAATCCCTCTCACACAGGATGTCAAGTAGACATGTCATATGGGACTGATGCAAATTGCAGGGAAAACAAAGGGACCGTATGATGTCCAGCACGCCCTGTGCGCTAAACCCCAGAGAGACGCTTTTCCTGGCTGATGTTCATGGTCTACTTACTGAGTTTTAATACAGGGGTTGTCCAAGTGCCACTTGCCAGTGAAGATGACTCGGAACATTTTACCCACGTGGCCACGAGGGAGATGGTGGAACACAGTGCAGGGTTTCTCAGGCAGGAGGGTGGCCATTCCGCACATGTGACTGACACCACCGGGCAGAGCCTCCTTGTCTACCTCTTACCTCCTTTGAGGCCACTGGACAGGGGCTGTGACCCCAGGCTGATCAGGAAAGTGTGGGCACAGAAGTTCAGAAATGACCACGTCCCAAACACGAACCGGCTTTGGATAGATGCTGGGAGCTTCTGCGGAGAAGGAAGAGTCGAGGGGTGTTCACAGACCACACCCGGAGGGAAGCGCTTTCCAGATTGAATCCGCTTTTGGCAAATGCCCTCCTTAATCGGCAGGTCATCGTGACACCCTTCACGTCATTTTTATACTGTCTCTGTACACATAAGCCGTTTGAGGAGCTCCAGCTGAAGAGCAGGCGGAATCCCACGCTGAATTCGGTAATGACCGTGCAGACCCTGCACTCCCTGCAACGGGGAAAGCGTAGGACACGGAGCCGTACGCTGCTGCGGGTAGCGCGGGGGGTGCTTCTCCATCTTGGGGGAGACCGCGAGCCTTTAGAGAGGTGGGAACTCGCAGGACGGCACAGGGGCTGGGGGTGAGCCCCCCGCCTCCACCTATGAACACAGAGCCGGGCGTAGTCCCTCTGCGAAGAACAGCCCAGTGTTTTTGTTTTTATTTGTGGTGTTAAAGTTAGTGGGGCAACTTCGTTTCTAAACAAAACAAGTTGGGCAGTTTTCCTAGAGACACCGACTGCCACGCTAGGGCCGTGTTGGGTGGTTCTGGCTAGAACCAAGGGGGTGACAGGCCCCGCTTCCTGCCCCAGGTCCCCAGGCGGCTCAGTGCCGCTCACTGCTCAGGTGCTTGGTGGCCCTGGGAGGTGCGTGAGGTTCTGTCCACGGGCTGTGGGCCTGGTAGGGACCCAGGGGTGGACCTAAAAGCTTGAGGCGAGTCCCTGCCGTTCACATTGCGGAGGGTAGGGGGTGGAGAACACACTGGAAAGACATTCTGGAGGCTGACACACGTGTCTTTGTGCCGGCAGAGCCCACGGTGGCCACGAGAGACCTCGTACAAAGCCTCTCGGGGCCCAGCCGGCCCCCAGATGGGTGTGTGGGGTGCCAGGGCATGCCTGGGGGGGTCTTGCTAGCGGGAGCACTTCCTAGTCTTACTGCAGCGCAGGCGGCGTTCCTGCAGGTTAATGCAGTTTGCTCCTCGCTTCGGAGAGCGTGTGCTTGGGGCCATGTCACCTGTCACCTTTCTCCGAATGCTGACCTGCCAGCACCAGGGATGCTCCTGCCATCCTCACTCCTGGCTGGCCCCATATGTGCAAGATGCTATTTGTGTGACACCGTTTCCAGGGTGAGTTGGCAGACACGGGGTCTGGGGGCATTTGGAGTGGGGGAGGGGGCACGATGTCGCTAATACTCCTTTTAGTCTATGAGGAGGGAACAGGGCGCCCCGTCAGGGTGTGGCTTTCTCAGCAGCGGGGACTGTCCTCCTCTTACTTGGTAGGGAAGAGCTGAGGCCACTTGCTCCGTGCCCAGCGTGGAACACCAGCTGGAGGTTGGCAGAGACACCCCTTGCTGAGGGTGCATCGTGACCGAGACGGAGGCAGGGCCCGGGCACCTTTTCCCACTGTGGGCTGAGTCTCGCTCGAACCCACAGGACCAGCTCCACCGTCTTGGCTCCTGTTCGGCTGCCTACGTCACAGGGCCCTTCAGTGGCTGCTCAGCGCCCTGCTACACGTCGCTGAAGGCGGCATTTCTCTGAATGTGTCCCAGACCCCACACCCCTGACTCACTTCAGGTGCTGACAAAGCTGCGGAGCCTGGTCCATCCCTGAGTCCCTGAAGCAGCACCTCTGGGGTAGGGACATTGAACGCAGAGGAAGGGCCAACGTGCCGATTTTGGAATTCCTCACGAGTCTTGCTTTAGTGGTAGGTGAGGGCAGAAACGAGTTGCGTTTCCAGAGACCTTTGTTTGTCCTCGTGTACCTACACCCCCCTATTCCTGCCTCATTGGCCTGAGTTAGTCCTGGGTGTCCCTTCTTGTCATCCCCTGTGACCAGCACTTGAGCATCTGCCTTGTGACCTCCCTCCTCTCAGCAGCCTGGGCCTTCCTCCCTGCATCTGTTTGTTGATTTTGGTCCAGTTCTAAGTGACCTGACCACTCAGCATCTCAGTGTCAACAGCTTCCTAACTATGAGCACCTCCAGCGTCTCTTTCTTGTCCACAGGTTTGCTAGAATCGCTGTTCAAAGCAAGACTGAATCTCCTGCTTCCTTTTTAAGACGTGGTGCTTGGACTTGACTGTGCACATGAAATACCTGGGGAGCTCTTCAATGTTCTAAGAATAAGGGTACTGCTTTTATGGAGTTTATATTCTAGCCAGGGAGACAGGCAGTAAATGAACACAAATAATATGCTATGACTGAATGACCTTAGGTAACTTGTAGGAAGCACCAAACAAGGCAGGGTGGCAGACGGAGAGCCACTGGGACATGCTCAGAACGTGCCTCTCTGAGGATGTGACATTGAGCAGAGACTCAAATGAAGTGAAGAAGCAAGTCCTGAAAGTACGTGAGGGAGAAGCATCAAAGAGGGACCAGTGAGTGTCTGAATCCTGGGAGGAAGGGGATTGGCATGTCCCATGGACGTGAGGAGCAGAGCCCAAGGGTCAGGAGGAAAGGGCCACCAGGGGCCAGTTCGTGGGGTGTCATGCCAGTCGTGAGAAGGGTTTGGGTTCAGTGTCATCCTGATGGTGATAGGAAGCCCTGAGAAGACCTCCAGCAAGGAATCCAGATGATTCTGGTTATCTTAAAGGGTCTCTCTGGCCACCATGTGAGGAGCAGGAACCAAAAGGAAAGGTGACCGGTTGGAAAGCTGGGCCACGTGACCGTGGGGACACTGAACACGCCAGAGGCTGGAAAGTCGATGTTAGGGCTCCAAGTGGCTAAAATGCGAAATTTTGGAACAAGCAGTGACATTCATTCCTGATCTAAGTGCCTGTTTCAATGATGCCCCAGGTGCCTTGTGGTCAGGGCGCTGAGCTACACAGTGTAGAAAGTGAGTGTGGCCAAGCATGGGAACATGCCACTTTTGGGGTATCAAAGAGTGCCCCCTGGGAGTTCTTGAGAAGACACCCCAGTAGCCAGGGACAAGATGGTGGACAACAATAGCGAGGATACTCATTGAGGTTGTGGACTTCGGAGCCTAGACGTGGCACCCATTCAATTCAATTGCAACGTGGGATGATTTATTTAAGCTCTCTGCTCTTTAGTTTCTTTCTTCAGAAACTGGGGATACGAATAGTCACAGACTGGATGGGTGAGCAGAATGTACCTCAAATACTCAGGCCAGAGCCGACCACCTGGTACTGTCTGATACGTGATGGGTTTTAGCTGGTAAAAGACAAGAGACAGCTATAATAACGGGGATTGTTCTTGCCTGTCTTAGAGTAAGGAAGAGTTTTAATGGGGAGAAATGCATCAAAGTCAATAATCTGGCATTTCCGGTATGAGTTATATGAGGATTATCTCATTCTGGTTCTGAACAGAAATTCAAAACCATAAAAACAGGCCTATTTGTTATGCAAAGCTCGTTTGTTATGCAACAATGTCGCCTTTATTGCCTGTGGCCCCCTGGGGGTTCTGAGGTTCTGGAACCCCACTGTCGCTGTATTTTCATCCTTGTTCCTGTCCTGTCAGCTCCCTAACTCAGTGCATAGATTGCTGTTTCTCATGCTGTATTCCATGGACCACTTGCACTAGAATCAGCTTTCAGGGCTTTGTAAAAAATGCAGACGCACCTCAGAAGTGGGAATAAGACGTGTGAATTATTGAAAAGCTCTGTGGGTGGTTCTAAAGTTGGAGAAACACCAGAAGTTTCCACTAGCCTTTATTTCCTTCAAGAATTTTTATGTGTTTCTCAAGTCATCTCATGTTCTTGTATCAAATAATTCGCTTTCTTTCAAGTATGAGAATAGCATGTAAGACATCAAAGCTTAAAGGAGGGCTTCGAACTCCTAGCCCCACTCCTACCTGTTAATTAACCCCTTTACTTAATATAAAGAGCTCTATTGATACTAATCTGCTATGACAGTTTTCCATATGAAGATTGTTTCCTTGTTACTCGTGTTAATATTACTACATAATATGGGTTTATTATCCAGAAAGACAGTATCGATGCATGGGTGTGGGATACAGATCCATTTCTAATTCTGTCATTTACCCTGTACTTTGAAATACATTATATCATTTCATCTTGCCTCAGTTTGCTCAATCTATTATGGGGTGGACAGTGGTCATTTGATAGGATTATGAAATTAAATTATTTTGCAATAAGAAATACTAGATTTCTTTCCTTCTCACTAAAAGCCTGAGACTACCGTAGTTCTCTAGAGCTCCTGCCATTTGTATCATTCACAAAAGTGCATCCTGGCCGGCCGAGGAGGGCGAGGAAGAAGTTACCCAAGGAGCAAGATATGGACTTTGTTTCTAAAAACGCTTTACGATATAAACTCGCAAAGGACAGCAGCTCAGATAATGGACGTGTTGTGCTAAAGGACTGGTTTAAGATTTAAGGTCTCAGAGCACAAGGACTCTCAATACTCGGAACGTCGTACATTTGAAGTAACGAGCTCTAAAGCCACACTGTTTAATAACAACAGATGGTGAACATAGGAAGTTTGGAGCCTGCTTTGCATGTGACGGAGTGACAAGGTTCTAGGACAGATCTGGTGAGGATGGAGGTTTGTTAACGAGGTGAAATGAACAGGAATATTTCATTTAAACCATCGTACCCCAAGTCTCAGAAATCAGTTTGCAGGTCAAAACTTCTCCGTAGACTTTTGTGAAAGGTTTTCCTTCCTCGAGTACACTTAGCTCAGGAATGAAGTTGACTTGCTAGAGGAAAAGCAGTTGGGTCCCACAGGGCAACCAGGGCTATTTTTTAAAAGCAGTACCATATTTTCCGATGTATAAGACGACCGGGCGTATACGACGACCCCCTAATTTTACAGTTAAAACATAGGTTTAGGCCTATATTCGCTGTATAAGACGACCCCCTACTTCCGAGGCTGTAGTCTTATACAGCGAATATAGGCCTAAACCTATGTTTTAACTGTAAAATTAGGGGGTCGTCGTATACGCCCGGTCGTCTTATACGCCGGAAAATACGGTACTTACTTTGCTGTGATGACTGGCAGAAGTGTCAGCTCTGGAACTCTACACTTTCTAGAATGAGGCTGGAGAAGGAAAATCCTTTGACCACGGAGCATGAAGGTGGGTCGGGGGGCATCACATGGGAGGTAGTGAAAACAGGCCTCCACTCCCAACAGAGCCCATCACCAGGAGAAGGTGCAGGCGGTGAGCTGGGCAGGTGGGAGCAGCCGGGAGGGGTGCGGCTGGGCTCGACCAATGAGCCCAGGAAGTGCTGCGAAGACTGTTTCAGTCCTTTCCGTCTGCAATGAGTTGTTCACCCTGCCCATCATTGTTTTCCCAGAGGCCCTGGGGAAGCTGATGGAGTGTAGTATTTGTAGCCCTTTTGTCAGCTTAACACTTTTCTTCTTGGCTCTAACAAAACAGTACTACTAAGGTGTTAACATGTAAACCAAAGGCGTTGGACCAGAGGAAGTTCTGTGGGTTCAATAAGGCACATTGAGTCTTTTCTTTTTCCCATAGGAACGTGAAGAATTCTTTCAGGATACAAAATCTGGAAAAAGCTTGCTTCCCAAGAGTCTTTGCAAAATGTAATGTGTAGCTGCTCTCCTCACCCAAGCAATGGGCGTTTTTAGCAAAATTAGTGTAAATGAGGGTTGAAACAAGAATATCTCCAAGGAAAGGCCCATAGTCGTTCAGAAATAACAAACTTTTGAAAAAATTCTATAATTTGAAATAATTTTTCTATTTCTGAAAAGATACTTCAAAACCACCAAAATTTCTTTCTAAAAAAAACCCCCAAAAAGTAGTAAAACATTACTAATGAGCTATTTAATTTTTTTGGAGAGAAATTGTGGTGTGGAAAACTCAACCAGAATTAAGAAATTCAAAAGCAAATTTCTGTGGGAAGATCCAACTACCATAAGTTATGCATAATTTATCATTTACAAGCCCGCTACAAATAAAGATGCCAAGCCTCTTGTTCAAAAACCAGGAGGAAAGAGCCATTAAAGGTACTAAAATACAGTAGGCTCCCTGTTTGCCAAAACTCAAGTAACCCGCCAAGAAATAAAAATAAAAATAAAAAATAAATAAAAATCAAAGAAATAATACTGCATGTATTTGGTGTGAGTTCCAGTTAACTGAGAGTTTACTGTTTAAATTTTTCTATTTAAAATATTTTATTTTTTATAAACATAACAGGATCACAGTGATCCATAAATAAAATAATAGATTTACAAATTAAAAAAAATAGAATTTTGCTGTCATAATTTTATATAATACAGTAAATAATACTTTCTTAATGCTATATCTTGACTGATCCTATAATTTTTCTAGCTCACTTTTCTGATAATTCATTTAATAGATTGTTGAAGTTTATACACTTAAGTTTATTTTCAATTAATATAATTGAAAGTGATGTCAGTTGCTTTTGACAAACACTTGTCTCACATGATTATTGACTTTTTTTCTTTAATTTGAGAAAGATCTTCCTGCTGATGCAACTGTAAGTGTAACTGTTAAGAGCATTTTGTAAACGGCAACATTGGGATACATTTCTGATAAATCATTTAAAAATATCAACTTTAGCATATGAGGAGTTAATAATTCTCACTAAAATTCCTTTCTAAAAAGATTGAAGTCTTCATACCAATCAGCTTTATGCAAATCTGGATTTAGTTTTAAATTGTAAACTTATAAAATACCAGTTTAACGTTTCCTCTGACATTTTCTGAAATTTCAGACAGTTGTACAAGAATTGAAAGTAGCTTCATTATTTGTAGGTAATTCAAAAACTTTATGCATTTTATTACTATTTCGTCTTTCTTATTAACAACTGCTTCAAGCATCGTATGAAAATAGTGTTCTTTTCCATCCACTGTGATGATCTTTAAATTTCATTTCTATTTGGAAGTCTGTGGATGTTTGCTGTACAAAGTTGTGCTAGTTTTCAAAACCAGAGATTTTAAATGCTTTAGCCCAGTGGTGTCCAACCTTGTGGCTTCCCTGGGCCTCATGGAAAGAATAGTCTTAGCCACACATAAAATGCACTAACTTTAGTTGATGAGCTAAAAAAAAAAAAGGGGGGGGCAGAAAAATCACGTGTGAAGACTTTGTGTTGGGCCACGTTCACAGCCGTCCGGGGCCCCAGGTTGGACACGCCTGCGTTAAGGAGTTCTGATAACCCTGCTGTGCATCACGGTGATGTGCACGTATGCAGTTTTGTCCTGTGGTCATTTACCGACAGAGTTGCTGCCTGGGGCCCGGCACTTCCTGTGTGGGCGCTCAGGCTAGATTGCTGGTGGTTGTGCAACAGCTGCAGGGAGGAGCAGCTGGAGAGCGAAGGGCACCCAGCCCCATGGTGTCCTGGGGCAGTTCTCTGTCTCCCCCAGCTGTGGCTGCTGCTGCCCATTCATCTCTGCCACAGCTCTGACCTCAGGTCCTGGCCGGGCCACGTCCTCGAGACCCCCAGCTCCCAGCCACCTGTGAGAACATGCACACAGCCTGTCTCCTCTCACGGAGAGCTTCGTTGTCCCATCTGACCTCAGGTGCAGAATTCATGTCAAAGATAAAGCGGTTTCCAGACAAGATAGCAGAGCATCAAGCCCAGCACACGGTCCGGTGAGAGCGCACGGCCCTGGTCGGACCCGCAGGAAGCCGGACCTGCCGTGGGCAAAATCACCGGGCGTATGTAGTCATCTCAGTTTGGGGGAGATGTTGTTCTTAAAACACACATCACAGAGACAGAGATGTGCAACCTCTGTGGACACAGAGTGGAATTATAAAGGGAACGTTGTGCGAACAGCTCAGACGAAGAGATTATGTTCACATACCATGGTGGCCGAGGGTCCAAGGTGAAAGCCACACTTTTCTTTTTTTTGTATGAACTACCATTGTACCATATGATTAACAGTTTTCACTTCTAGTTTCCTTAAAGGGGGGAGGAAAACTAAGACATTTGTGATCTAATTTGGGCATGAGAGTCTTCAGGATTTCAGCTTTCCTCCCCTGACATTTCCTTCTTGTCTCCCCATACCTTATTTGAGAATAACAATTTTTAGTGATTTCACTTTGTAGTACTTTCTAGAGCATTCCATTAGAATGTCCTTCTTTGGGCTTTCATAAATTATGGATTTTTGTAATACTGATCCAATGGATTGTTGTTACAAGTTCAACGAGGGTGATTAGGTTTGGGAGCAAATGCAGTGAATGGAGTGAACAACTCAACTGGAGAGAACACCGTGTAGGCATGAGCACTCAGATACACCACCGATGTCAATCAGAGCATTTTCACAGTGGGGCTGGAGGGCACTGATTTCTGGTGGCTGAGTTAAGTGGAAGTTGCATAAGAATGGTTCCCTGTAGAAGTTCAACTTCTCCAATGACTTTCTGTAAAGGTTTATGCGTACCCAGTGACACTGGGTGATTATTTACATTTTACTTAGAAGACGAAACTCCTAAGTTAAAATGTTTCTCTGGCCCTCTCTTTGATGATTCGTGCATCTTTCTTCTTTCACTCTTTTTGACTGTGCTTTGTTAACCTGAACGCTCAGAAGTGAACTCACGTGGCAGTTGGGTAAGGTGACCAGATTTTAACATTGGTAAAGCGGGACACCATTGACCAGGGGGGAGGGGGTTCTTGATTAAAAATTGGGTCTATCTCCCGCCGTTCCCTAGCTTGTTGTGCATTCTTTCCCAAAATCAGGACTTTTTTAAAACGCCGCGGGACGCGGGACAAATTGTTAAAAATCGGGACTGTCCCACCAAAAGCGGGACATCTGGTCACCTTAGAACAGCTTGGGGTAGGGGCACTGACCCCTGGTACAGCTGAAAATCCACCTGTAACTTTTGTCTCCCCTCAAATTTAGTTGTTCCTCAGCATACGTGGGGCATTAATCCCCGGACCACCCCCTCCCCCCAAGGATTCCCACATCTGTGGGTGCTCAAGTTCCCTATATAAAACGGGTCACGTCAATCCACACAGCTATCCCTCCACAGCCATGACTGACTATGCGTGTGAAGTCGTACAGGTATTTACTGAAAACCATCTCCATCTAAGCGGGCCCACACTGTTCAAGCTCATGTTGGGCAAGGTTTAACTGTATTGGAAAATGATTTTTGTCTTTATTATTTTTGAGGATGCGATTCAATAAATTTCAAAGGATATTTTTATGAGGGTTTCAAATTTATATATTTTATCATCTTTGCTTTTTGTAAGCTATGGTACTCAGTCAAATCTACCTTCTTCTAATCTGCAGAAACTTAAGATGGGCATTCACTGGCTTCTTCCTGACTTGTGGTTTTCATTTATCCTAGTCTATATTTATTAAAAAAAAAAAACAACTTGCTACAATTAATGTAATAATGTCAATCACTTCCAAGCACTTTTGTAATAGACGGAAACTAAAATAAGCATGCGTTCTCATAAAATCTCAGAAATCCTTCCGTCTTCTCATTTTCAGCTTCATGTAGTTATTATTGGATATTCCAAAGGAGCGGGGCCCGCTTCCTTGATGTTGGTGACTACAGTTTCTTCCACCCAGATGGTACACATCTAAAAACATGGCCTTTCAAGAGTGCTTCTCAGGTGGCTGAGGGGGAGGGGAGGAAATTATTGAGAGAGTCATAGTTGCAGTCCACAGAGCCTGACGTATTGGTGTCATCCAATTCTGCACAGCCTACCGTTCTCTGAGGGCCCCGGGCATCTGGCCTGGTGCCACTAAAAGCCATCCGTTATCCTAGGGGAAATTAAGTGTGTCTGAACAAAATTTCAGGTTCTAGTTCATTTGCTTATGGTGTTGCTGGGACAGGGATCCAGGCCTTGAGCCAAGATTAGCTCCCCCCCATTTTGGCTACACCTCTTAATAGAGTTCAGAGGTGCTGACAAGGTTCACGTTTTCAATCTGTGACATCCTCACGACCTTCCACGTGGTCATGCCAAGTGGCATCAGCATATTCTGCTTGATATTCTGTACAGAGAAGTTTTTTGGATCATCTGACTGCAAACCCAGCAGCAGCCTGGCCCCTGGGCTTTCCATTGCAGCCTCGCCTGCCCGGCTTTTCTGCTCTAGTTCCCAGCAGTTTGGAATCATGACGGTGGCCAACAGTGGCAGATGGGACATGACATTTGAAAGAGGGGCGCTCCAGGCACATTCCCAAGAGAGCACAAGTGTGGGCCAGTGCAAATGCACGTGAGGGGACATTCTGAGCAGAGACACACTGGACACCCTGCCCCGGCCTTTCTGCCAGATGCTGCTGAGTGGAGGGGGAAACGGGGCCCGTGACCCAGAGCGTTTGCGCGAGTCTGACTGCTGACAGCCGCCTCCATCAGCCCATGACAGTCACGAAAGGTGACAGTGACAAAAAGGGAGACCGCTGAGCTCCGAGGAGCTTGTGGCGATAGGGTGAGACAGAGTCGGGGTTGTGTGCTTCTTTGAGGAGAAGTCAACTCAGAGTTGTTTTTTTTTTAAGATTTATTTTTATTGTTTTTGACAGAGAGAGAGAGAGAGAGAGAGAGAGAGAGAGATACACAGGCAGAGACAGAGAGAAGGGGGAGGGCCCAGAGCAGTCTCCACAGTTGCACATCATTGGTTTTTCCACATAGTTTCATTCCACAGGTGGGCACAGGGCTGCACAGGGCAGGAACTGGGCCGGGGTCTCATCCTGGTGAACAGGGGTGGCCAAAAAGTCGATCGCGGTCTACCGGTCGATC
>PVKE010012489.1:0-38247 GCA_004027555.1 Craseonycteris thonglongyai | reverse complement strand
TGTGGAGTTGTCCATTGGGAAACTGTCTGATTGTTACCAACCAATGTCACCCCATTAAATTTAACAATAAAATATATTAAAAACAAAACAAAAAAACAAAACAAAACAAAACTGCTGGACACTCAGTTTTGGTGGAAGAAGCAGTTATCTATTTATCACAACTCCAGATATTTCTTCTGCATGTAACCTCTCACAATACCACCAGCTGGTACACTGGTGCAGATGGGTTCCTAGAACACTAACCTATGGGAGGAAGCCTATACTATAATATAAGGGGCCAGTCTTCCAAAAGATAATTCTAGTATTTTTGGAGGTTCACTTTAATAAGAGAATATCTTAAAGTCTTTGCCTTGTTCGTGAAAAGAGTACAATACTGAATTGCCTTTATACATTATTTCAATGGATATATATATATCAATCTATAAAATAAACAAACAAACAAAAATAAACAAATAATACATAAAACAGAAGGACAAATAGAAAGCACAAAATGAGGTGGTGGAAATAAATTCAAACATATTAATAATTATAAGGAACACACATTTTTTAGACAAAAAAGAAATATTTCCAAATGGGATTTAAAAAATCAAATTATATGCCCTTTGCAAGAGCTATATGCCTAAAGCATAAGAACATAGAAATGCTTAGGCAATACATTAAAAAATGTGTGCCAGGCAAAAATCACAAAAAATCTGAATAGCAATTTTAATATAAGAAAGAAAGAAAAAAAAAGGCTAACAACCAAAAGGCATTATTACAGATGAAGATGGTTATTAAATCTTGATTTAAGTTGAAATTGCCCAGTAGTGTATAAAAATTCTAAATATTTATGGATATAATAAAATAGCTACAAAATATAAAAACAGAACAAAAAAAGAATTATAGGGAGATACAAGCAAATTCATTAACAGGTTTATATATTCATATGACTTAGAGATTGATAGGTCAAACAAAAAGTATTTTGTACAGATTAAAAGATTTTTAACAGTTCAATTAACTAGCTGAATTTAATGGTCTTATAATCAGAACTCTGCTCAACAATTTGAGACTACCATTATTTTTATTACTACAAGGAACATTTACATAAATATCATGCATGTGGCATAAAATAACTCTAAATAAAATTTGAAGAATTAAAGTAAAGATGGCCACATTCTTCGATTATAATACAACCAACTTGTAAACCAAAAAGAAAAAAATAACTTCTAATATCTGTATATATTGTGGAATTTTTTAAGTCTTCTAATTTATGTCAAATGTTAATTAAAGAAAAATCAAAATGCTCATAAAAAATGCAACTGAACAATAAAACACCACACATCAAAATATGCGGAGGATAATCCAAGTAAGGATTACAGGGAAATATACAGCATTATATGAGAAAAAAAATATTCATAAGGTAAGGTTTCTATTTAAGAAGTTAGTAAAAACAAAGCAACAGAAGCTTAGAAAGTAGAAATAAAGAAATGATGAAGCTAAGACCAGGAATAAATGAAATATTATAGCAAACAAAGATAAAATAGGGAGGGACAACAATGTTCAAGACTTGTTCTTGGAAAAAATGGAAAAATAAACCTCTGACAATATTGATCAAGAAAAGTGTGTGTAGGGATGCCAGGATAGCTCAGCCATTGAGTGCTTGCCTCTCAATCATGAGGTCCAGGGTTCAATACTTGGCTCCAGACCATGCAAACCCATATGCTGAACTGTGGTGCAACTGGTAACTGCCAAGATGGCACAGTGGCGAAGTTTCTTGCCTCCCCTGCGGGAGGCCTCGGATCAGTTCGCACCCCAGGCAGCCCCACACCCACCTGTGTGGAATGAAACCATGTCACAACTAACGATGTACAACTATGGAGACTGCTCTGGGCCCTTCCCCTCTCTCTCTCCTTTCTTTCTCTCTTTCTCTCAAAAAACAATAAAAAATACATCTTAAAAAAAAAGAATGAAAGAAAAGTGTGTGTGTGTATGTACAATTACTGAATAACAAAGCTGCAAAAAGGAGCATAAGTATAGATTTAAAAGATTTCATAAACATTTAAACAAAATGAATAAATTAATAGAAATATATAAAAGCTGGCTTTTAAAAATCTGAGATTATCTTTATTTAAATTAGAAGGCCTGAAAAATCTTGTAATTCAACAAATTGAATGAATGTTAAAAAAATCCTGTCACAAAGTGAACACCAGGCCCATACACCAGTTTTACAGGCAAATTCTTTCATATTTTGAAGAAAAATGCAGTTTTAAAGATTTATAAACTCTCCTGAAAATAAAAGAGAAAGAACTCCCTCAATTACTCTTAAAATCAAAGTAAAACATGTAAAGTAAGAAAAATGAAAAGTGAGGATAAATCTCATTCAAGAACAGACGTGAAATTCCTAGATGTCACAATAATAATGATAATGGTACCGGTAAATCCAATCCACATGCTGCTCCTTGTTGAGGAGGTAGCTTTCACATCTGTGCCTTGAGGCTGATCATCACCTTTCTCATGGTCTTTCTCATCGCCTTTTTTGATGAAGGGAGAAGATCCTGGCAGACATAGATCATCTCTGTGAGCTAGGGTGGAGGGACATGCAGAAGAAAGACAGGCAGTGTGGGATCAACAGCAATCATGTTGATCATAAGGGTTTACTCACTGTTATGTGTTGTTGTCTTTGTCCTCTGGTCCTGAGTCTTTGCTAAGAACCAATTAGTGTGGTGTTGGTTTGCCTTGACCCTAATCAGAAGAAAAACAGGTTGGTGCTTGTCTTGATGGAGGTTCTAGTCTCCTCAGAAAGACAGACATTAATCAACTAACCATACAAATAAATGCAAGTTTGCAAACTGATAAGAAGGAAGAACATGGAGTTTCTCAGGGTTCTAGAAGAGTATATGGTAGAGAACCTGGCTTTACTTGGTGGTTAGTAAAAATTGCATTGAGGAAGTAATATTTGATCTGAAATTTAAAGAAGTGTGAAGAATGAATCAAAGAAAGGAATAAGAGAAGATCCATCTACTCAGAGGAAACAAATTGTCCTCAGGGGGTGGATTCTAGTGAAGGAGAGTGTGGCTGGGTGGTGGGTGTGGGTGGTGGAGCATGACTCAGTCAACCAGACCCGGCAATCCACAGGGAAACAGTGAACTTGAACTTAGACAGTCAATGACTTTAAAAAGGGAATGACATAACCAAATGATTTTTTTCTAAAGCTCTTTCTGATTGTGGTGTAAAGAATAAAGTAGAGCGAGGAAGATGAAAAGCTAATTACAAGACCATTGCATCAGTCCAGATAAGAGGTGATTGTAGCTTGGACAAGGATGATGGCAGAATTGAAGATGCACAGAGGAACGCTGATGAGATTTAGATGAAAAAGTTCAGAACTTGATGTCTAAATGTGAGATGTAAGGAAAACAAAGAAACCAAATATGGGCTAATGGAGGGGTGGCCAAACTTTTGGCTTCCCTGGGCCACACTGGAAGAAGACTTGTCTTGGGCCACACATAAAATACACTAACACTAATGATAGTTAATAAACTTTTTTAAAATTCCAAAAAATTCCCATAATGTTTTAAGAAATTTTATGAATTTGTGTTGGGCCACATTCAAAGCCAAACCCTCCTGGGCCACATGTAGCCCATGGGCCATCAGTTGGACAAGCTTAGGATAATGGAGAGATGAAGAGGCCATCCACATTAATAGAAAACAGTAGAGAAGAATCAAATTGGGGTGAGATGAAGAGAAGTTAAAACTTTATTCATTTTGACATGCTTTTTTTTTTTTTTTTTTAAAGATTTTTATTTTTATTGTTTTTGACAGAGAGGGATACAGAGACAGAGACAGAGAGAAGGGCGAGGGCCCAGAACAGTCTCCATAGTTGCACATCATTGGTTTTTCCACATAGTTTCATTCCAGAGGTGGGAGTGGGGCTGCACAGGGCAGGAACTGGGCCGGGGTCTTCACCCCAGTGAGAACTGAACTGGGGGCACTCCCTAGTTCAGCATATGGGTCCACATGGGCCGGGGCCGGGATTCGATCCTCGGCCCCCGGGGCTGCAAAGTGAGTGCTTATCCCACTGAGCCATCCCGGCTTCCCCTTGACATGATTTTGAGATAGCCAGGGGGGAGATTTTGAGTCGAAAACATAAGTCTGGAATTCAGAGGTGAGCTTTCTGTTAGAAGTCTGAATTTAAAAGTCTTCTGTATATAGATGGATGCTTGATTTCCATCAATTGTGGATAATGACAAGTAGGAAAAGATTACAGAGAGCAAAGAAAAGAGTTTAGGATTAGGAACTTCAACACTTAGAATTTGGACAGATGATTAAAAAGGAGCAACAGAGAAATGAAAGAAAAGGCAGAAGTATGCTGAGAACATGGAGAACAAAGAGAAGAGAGTGCTTTAAGAAGAAAGTTGTAATCAACAGGGTTAAATGCTACTCTCGAACAAATAACTAAAAAATTGAAAAAAATTTGTTGGGCTTAATGGTGTGTTAAAGCCAGTTTCAGGTAGTGCAAGTAAAAGTGGATTATGAGAAATTGGAGAGAGTGTTTTGCCAATCCTCTCTAAGTCCAAATTAGTTCTACTGCTAGCACAATGCCTCTAGCATAGATCTGTTTGTGCTAGAGAATATATTTCTCAGAACAAAGAGGGAGTCGCTCATTTCTTCTTTCTCATATAAAATTTTTTATTTTTAATTATGTTGAGAAGAGAGTTGAGATTCAAATAGAAAAAAATTTTGAAGATTTATTTTAATGTTTTGAGAGGTGAGAGAGAGAGAGAGAGTAAGAAAGAGAGAGAGAGAGAGAGAGAGAGAGAGAGAGAGAGAGAGAGAGAGAGAGAGAGAAGGGCCCAGAGCAGTCTCCATAGTTGGACAGCATTAGTTGTGACATGGTTTTGTTTCACACTGGTGGATGTGCCGCTACACAGGGCAAGAACCAAACCGGGGACCTCCAGCATGGGGGATGAGAACCTCCGCAGCTGAGCCATCTTGGTGGTTACCAGTTGTGCCACAGCTCAGCATATGAGTTTGCACTGGCCAGGCTGGGAATCAAACCTCAACCTCATGATTGTGAGACAAGTGCTCAACCGCTGAGGTATCCTGACATTCCCAAAGAGAAAATATATTGATGAGTATATAGGTGACTGCCACTATGAGACAGAAAACCTCTAGTTACCACTCAACATGCTAAGGTCTTTTGCACTTTTGATTTAAAACAAAAAGCTTTCTAACATCACTATACCATTTACCACCAATTATCAAGAAGGGGTTCTAATATATAGTATTCATGTTCCATGTTGTAATTACAACAGTTTCAATTTAGTCTCCTAGTCCTTATATCTCAGTTTCCTTATACTGTATTTTGACGTGCTATAGTTAAAATAGATGTGCTAGTTAGTCACTAGTTCAGTTTGCATCAGAATTATCAGAAATTTGTTAAAATGCAATTTCCCAATTCTTATCCTCCCCCCAAAAGATAAAAACTAAGATATAAACTATTTTATAATTTAGATTTTTTTTCCTCTTTCCACAAATCTTTGGGATTTCAGGCCAAATGATAGCTGAGAAAAGTGGAAAAAAAAAAAAAAAGTGGGCAAGTGTGTTCAAGTTTCTATATTTAAATTGTTCATGATTTGATTATTTTTGCTGCTTCTATTAATCTTCAGAGTAACTAAATGCAAATGTAAGCCTTTTAAGGCACTACAAGTTATGCAGAAAAATCTGAGTAAAATTATAAGAGTATGTATGTATATGCAATATATACATTATAATTTAAGAGCTTTTCCAAGAACATGAGCTTAATAAAAAGAACAAGAATGGAAATTTTTGCAATGCTAATTATTATGCTACTTTCTCTTTCCAAATCTTACAAGATGCTAACAGATATGCTACAGGTATTCATTTGGAAGAGAAATAATCCTTAAGATCTATTTCATGAGAAGAATGAAAGACTAAAGAAACCAAAGAGTGTGGTTCAGAAAGGGTGTTACAGAATACTGTAAATATTAATAAATGTTTGTGTAGTGATGGAAAGAAAGCATAGTTACTCAAAGGTAACAAAGATCTTCACAACCTTAGTCCAGGAAATGGGTAGGAGTAAGAACATGCATCATTTCAAAAACAGAATATAGAGAGGCATGATTTTGACCATGATTGCTTAAACTACTCTTTCATTAAGGTGGAGGGTATTATAACAAAAGTCCTTATCTCTAAAGTATTTACACTAACAGACTAGAAAAGATTTCAAGTGATATTCTGGCAGGAACAGCCACAAGTAGATTTCGCAGAATGCGGAGGTGAGGCAGGAATTCAGGAAGGAGAGTGAGATCACATTTCTTCCACCTCTGGGCGGTCTGTACCACTTTCAGGGTTCCTTCAGTTACTGTCCTGAATCCTTTTTCTCCAGGTGGTGGCTGCTTTTGGCCAGTTTCAAGGTAGCCAGTTGAGAAACTTAGAAAACAATCACCAATGGCTGAAGATGAGTAATAAAAAACAACCTGTTGAAAAATGCTGGATGTTGCCAAGGAAAGTGAATGAAAGTGCTTCCTTGATTAAAATAATAATCCCAGGTCTGTGCCTGTTTGTTGTTCGAATTCTTTCATTTAGGTGACCAGACATCCCGTTTTAAATGGGACAGACAACAATGGTACTGTCCTGTTTCAAACGGTCAGCCTGCTGACACCTTGAATTTAACCCAGTGAGACGAGGCTGACCACAGGTAATATGTACCATTTGAAACGGGACAGTACCGTTGTTTTCTGTCCCATTTAAAATGGGACAATTGGTCAGACTATTCATGCAAGATACATAAAGCATGTACAAAGTTCAACTATGTGGAGCAAAGGTATTATAAAGACAAGCAACTCATTACTCCAATCGTGTCTCATTTTTCCCTTTAAAGGTAGTAGACTATGCCAAGCTTTATTAAAATTGAGAACTGAATTTAAAAGAGATTATCTAGGCAAGCAATTCATTTGCCACAGCCAAGCTGAACAGCTATCATCTTTTCCTCTTTACTTCTCTCCTTTCTTCCTTCTTCTTTGCTTTCTTTTACCCCTTGTTCCAAATGTTCTCCCACTTACCCACAGACTCCCATCCATTCCTACTGCTGTCACTATTAAATACTGGAGAAGTCGAAAGAAAACAGACGTGTTGTCACCTCAACATGCTCCCCAGCAAAGGTGAAAGTATATTCTGGCCTCCCCACTCTCTGCCTCCCATCTTTGGAGTATGATGGGAAGGTTTGTGTCATCTTCACAACTCAGGAGACAGAACTGGTGACTTTTACCAGGCAGGTGGGTTTCTAAGATTCCAAGCAACAAAACTGAAGTCTTTGAGTTTACACTTCTTTTAATGTTATCATTTTCATTTCCAAAGTAAGTAACATAATTACTTATTTGCTTTGCTATACATTCTATAATATTTTTTTAATTACTAACAATATTATTACTAATAATATGATCCTTGAAAATAGCTTAAGGGTTTTATGCTTTACTTTGTTTTTAGTTCTTTTTGCCCTTGCATTATATGCCACTGAGAAAGCACAGTGAAATCACTGTTTTGTAAGGCACTTGAACTAACTTCTCTGTGATTATGCCACCATCTTAATCCACAGCTAGGTTCATGTATTCCATTTTATTTTAGTTTTTAGGTACTTACTTGAAAAATTATGTATGATTATATTAAACATTTCCATAGTTCAAAAATTATATCCATAAAATATAGTATAGACAAGGAAGCTTAGCTCCAATCCTCTGGTCCTTATTTCCTTTTCTCTTTTTCCAATTATGGATACATTTTTAAACATAGATATTGGCCTAATTTTCTCTTTCTCTATATGTACACATATTTAATATACATATTCTGTTTTGGTTATTTATTGGTTTATAAAATCTGTTAGAAAACTAGATGACTGGAAAATAACAACTGTCATTTTAATATCTATTTCAGATTCTGTGGTTCAAAAATCCTATGGGTCAGCTGAAGGACTCAAGTAGACAATTTGAGCTGAGGGTCTGTCAGGCTCGTAGTCAGATGCTGTCTAAAGCTGGAGCAGGAAAAAAAAGAGTTTCTGGGAGGCAGCTGGGCACCACTTGATGTAGGTCTCAGTGCTTCTCCAGATAGGTTAGGCTTCCTCAGTGTGCCAGCTATCAGAGATTACTGGGGGAGTGCAGGAATACTTGAAGTAACCCCCACTGGCCAACGGACACCATGGACATCAATAAGAGCACCTGCATCAGAATACATCAAATATGTTTAAATCCATTGGTTCATAATAATATTTAAATAAACAAACAGACAAAAAATCTCATTGACCTTCTGACTTGCTTAGAAGATACTAGAGAAACAACTATTCAGAAAACTGGCAAATAAAGGGAAAGACTCAAACGTTTGTCTTCTCTTTTCTAAAAGAAAAAAAGTAATCAGAGAATTGATGAGGGAGAGTTCCATTTTATAAAACTTTTCTGGCTTATGAATGAAAAGAAAACTAATGACTGAATTAGAGCATCACCATTTTACCACCCAAATGTAGAGTTAAAGGTCATCATGTTGGAGTTGGCCATGGTACCAGCTCTAACAAATTCTCTCTGCATCCTGGTTCTGGTATCCACTGGGTCGCATCCTAGACCCAGCAGCCGATGGTTCTGTAGTGGGCTGTTTAGGTGGGATGCCTCAAAGTCTGGGCCTGGGAAGGTTACACCTCTCTGGTGTCCCCATGTGTGTGCAAGCTGCCTCCTTGCACTGCATGGCTTAGCAGAGTGGGACCTCGGGCTTGCGACTTAGCCTTTTGTTGTCACTGCTTCCATAGCTGTTGCTGCCTCTACTTCTGAGAACCAGTAGCTCCAACTCATCAGGACTTGGGGCCACTGTTTTGGGAAGTACATAAACCCCAAGCCTCCTGATATAGTATAGAAACTCTATAGTGTTTATGGTATAATCCTAGGTTATAAACTCAGTAAAGATAATGATTCTATCTACTCTATTTTCCCATGGCACCTCCTAAGTGACTAGGAGTACTGTGGGCATTTAATTAACATTTCAGGAATAATGGCTGAAGTAATCCAAAACTTTTGTGTACTTTGCCATTTTCAAGGGAACATTCTACTAAAATGATTCAAATCTTGCTGAAATTATTTCTTTTTTCACTGTTCCAATTTTGCTTCCTTTGTCACTAACTGAGATTAATTGATGGCTAGGAACAATGAGTGTGAATCTGCCGACCTACAAGACTTCTTGGTTGTCCATTTTTTAAACTGAAAACAAGCTCTTTTAACCCTGTTAAGGCCATTCCCAGGCTTTTATGATCTTTGCCCATTAAATTGTATGGCTTGAGTGCCACACACAGTCCAGCCTGCTCATTTGTGGATTCCACATTTGCAAATTAGCCTACGGTACTCACGCAAATTTGTTTGTAACCGATTCATACTCCTGCAGCTATTTTGGTTATTCACAAACATGCACAGAGCGGCCACATATTTGAGTTTCTCGTGGTGAACTCCCAGCTGAGACTGAACAAGGCGACACTGCCGTCCTATGTCAGTTCTTGTAGTGCAAACATGTACTTTCTGTTCTACTTAATGCCACATTTTTCACATTTTTGTGTTTTTATGGGGCAATTTCGGTGTTTAAAACAGCCTCCACGCATAGTGCTAAGCGCTGTCTAGTGATCCTAAGTGCAAAGGGACTGTGATGTGACTTATGGAGAAAACACACATGTTAGGTAAACTTCCTTCAGGCATGAGTTACAGTGCTGCTGGTCGTGCATTCAACGTTAATGAATGAACAGTATATATTAAATAACATGTATTTAAACAAAAACACACACAAAACATGGTTATGTATCTATTGGCTGATAAAAATATTGTGACCAGGGGTTTGTAAGAATGTAATCCTGTACTTCCCCTAAGAGCAATGGTTCAATATTTGCTAATTCAAAATTCTTGGTGACTTTATAAAACATAACTGCCATTAATAAGAAAAAGCAACTTTACTTTATGCATACCACATTGTTTTTTCTTGCTCTCATTCTTTTATTCCTCATATTGATTTTCTATGTACGCAACTTTGTTCATAAATTAAAATTATTTTAAATGGAAAAAAAGAGATGAAGTCATAGCAGCTAACACCCAGCCTTGACTGTCAGGAAGCTGTGCCTAACACCATAGGTGTAGGTACATTAAATAAAGTATGATTGATCAAGTGGGTGCTCTGGACTAGGCCCTGTACAAAGGACAAAAGTGTATCTTCCCTTACATGCTCATAGACAACCCTGTGAGGTGGAAATTACCATCTGCAATGGTTTATGTTAAAAAACATTGATGTTTTGAGGTAAGGTAAATCCCCAGGGTGACACAGCTATGAGGTCAGAATTAAATTTTAAACCCAGGTCTGTCTAATTCCTAAGTCCCTAAACCATCTACACCAGGCCTGGGCAGACATTTTCAGGACAAGAGCTGCTTCTCTAAGTGTCATGGTCCACAAGCCATTTGTTTTCTTATTCAGATGGTCACCCCAAAATTGCTTGGCAGTCCACTGGTGAACCACAATCGACATCTTACCCAGCCCTGATCTATACCCTTCTGTAAGGTCTAAAGAAATTAAAGCAATTTCCTTCCTGAGGATGTTTCCTACCATAGGTTAGTGCCACCATGTCACCAACCTCCAGCTTGTAAAACTAAAAATATTTATACACAGTATATAGTAATTATTTGAACATTCCAGTTTGCTTAATGGCTGAGGTCTGTTAAGGTATATATGTGCTTGCACCTGCTCGTATTTGTACGTGTGTGTTTATGTGTGTGTGTGTGTGTGTGTGTGTGTGTGTGTGTGAGAGAGATACATGATAGATAGATAGATGTGATAGATAGATGAAAGATAGATAATAGATAGATAGAGATACAGATAAATGATAGAGAGAGAAGAGATACTTTACCTTTTTCCTCTCACGTTCTCTTCTTTCACTCCTCATTCTCATTACCTAAGAAAAATGCATGGAAGAAAATTATTGAGATTTATTTTTTCTTGGGTTTGGGGCACTGAGTAGAGCAAGCTGGACAAGGTGCTGACTACCCCAATATTTCTTTAAGACTCTTTTTAGTAACAACTTCTTGCAATGCACTGTCCATATGCACCTGGACACATGGTTCTGTAACAAATTAATGTTGTTTTCAACATCCTCCTGCTTCCTTTGCCTCAGTGGTACAGCGTGAAATAAAAACCCAGAAGCACTTAGCTGTTAAAACAGCAACAGTAAGATCAAGGCTTTTCTCGTCAACACTTGGGACATAACCGACTGACTGTATCCAAGCAACTCTAGTCACTTTCACAATGCGTTCCTTATAAGATGTGTAGTGGAGAAAATTTTGTCTTTTATCTTTCTCAGAAGAAAAAAAGAGGGGGAAAGCTATTGTGCTTAAAGTCAACACATGTGAGTGGAGTACTTCATATTATATGTAGGACCCGATGCAGCCATTTAGAAAGTTCAAATGGCACCAAGCAAAACATGCAGACGTGAACACTTGCCTCCAAGGAGTTTATCCTGACAACACAGGGGAGTGGAAGGCTGATTGGTGAAGCTCCTTCTCAAAGCTCATGCATGATACAAGCCGTGGCCCTCTTTGCAAGGGGAGAGCTGCAACTAATCCCGTGCTGTTTTGTATACTCCCTCGCCCTGACCACTCTGGTTATACCTCAGGTATTCGTTCCGGCATTGCTATTAGAGGAGGAGACACCCTTCCCTGCACCAGCGAGGAATGGAAGTTCCAGGAGAGCCTGGCTCTTCACTAAATTCCTGCTTCTGCCTAAAATTTGACACATGAGCGAAGTCCATAAGTGTATGTTGAATGTTCATCAAAAACAAAGTGTCAAAGAATATGAAGTCCATCTTGTTCATCAACTTGCTATTAAACTGCTATCAGTTAGTTAATTTCAGCCTCAGATGGTCTGGGTATAAAGTAAGTCATTTAATCATTTAATCCTATATACCTCAAAAGAGATGTATGAAAAAATTTTAATCTGGAAAGTTACCTGTGGAAACCTCTGTTCATTTACAGTAATGGCTGATGGGAGGAATTCTGGAAAATTGGAGATAATTTTAGACTAATTCTCCTCTGATTAATTTTAACTCACTTTTAGATATTACTTATATGAAAAGAGTACAATGCCATCTTTTTTCTCATCACATAATCATCTCATGAAGAAACATGGGGAAGAATTAATTAACTATATAATATCTGTAATATTTGTAGGTAGAATAATGAATGAGAAGCAATGACTTTCATAAACTAAAGAACACTATTTTGTTGATTCTATTTTTTGTTATTGCTGTGATTATATACTTTAAAAATAAAGCACATATATGAAATCATTTCATAAGGACCTGCAATGAAAAAGGAACATATATTATATTCAAACATAGGTAGTAATATTTTGCTTTGTAATGTGTCATACAATATTCGCCTCCTATCCCATGCAGCTTGCATAAAGATAAGTGGATGGGCTAAGATTAAGTAACATATTAGGTGCTGTACTTTATCTTTCACCCCACAGGACAAATCTAATTCTTACAGTAAATAATTCCCCTGTAAGATAATGTAGCTTCTTTTTTTACAAGGTGAGTAAACATGGCTAATGCACTAATACTCCCTTGGCAATACATGAGTTTTATGCCAGCTTTTAATGTTTGTGGCTAAAATCAAGTTGATTTCTTTGCAAATATAGCACTTTATGTCATCAGCTTTATGAGGTAACTGATGTCCATCTGTAGCTGATTAATAGCCAGTGATTAACAATAAATTGTTTTTGAATAGTGTGCTATTATAATAACATCTCAAACAGGCCCAGAAATCATAAAAGAGGTAACCAGTGCCAGTTTGTCTGCATTTGCGATGAGGCATTCCTTTGTCACTTTTCTTGATCTGTGAAGCCTTCTAAAAAAACACCGTTTCTGTGAAATCTAGGTTGTCAGCATGAAAAAAGGTTGGCAGAACATAGGATTCTGTTGCTTAGCAATCCTTGGCAAATATGATCCGTGTACATTATGGCATTTGATGACACCTTCAGGAGAGGAGACATTTCAACTTGATGGAAATGCCCGATTTCCAAGAGATGGGTGAAAGCTGGAGGTGAGTTCTGCTTCCTATTCTTACCTAACTTCTGTACAGGAGAGAGTGATGGTTCTGCTGGGTTTCCATTGATCACTGTGTTTGAAGGGAAGTTTAGTAATAATTATATGCCTAGGTGAATAACAGCTTACAGGGATTCTGGAGTGCAATAGGGTAGAAAAAGAAAATTATTTAGCACTACTACATGTACCACTGGGAACACATCTGGTAAAAATGCCAAGAGTCTTGTGATTTGTAATACCAAGTTCCATTCAGTTAGATGGAAGAGGCTCTGAGATCAGCTGGTCCAATATTCTACTTTACGTGTAAGACCAGGGTGCAGAAGGGTAGATGGGTGGCCCACAGTTAGTCACAGGAGTAACCGATGACTTAGCTGGGACCTGATTTTAGCCTTTAAACCTCAGCAGGGGGAAGCCGGGATGGCTCAGTGGGTTAAGCGCTCACTTTGCGGTGCCTGGGACTGGGGATCAAATCCCGGCCCCGGCCTGTGCGGAACCATATGCTGAACTGGGGAGTGCCCCCAGTTCAGTTCTCTCTGTGTCTCTGTCTCTGTATCTCTCTCTCTCTCTGTCAAAAATAAAAATAAATAATTAAAAATACAGTTAAACCTCAGCAGGGCTTCCCTCAGTACATGGGAGTGTTTGTGAATAAATCACCTGATAGAATACAGATGCTGACTTTTGAAAATCACAGAATCTTAATTTATTATCACTTTAATTCCAATGAAAGTTACCCTTAATGACCCATCAAAGACATGTTTCAAATTAGGGAAACATGAAGGAAAGATTTGGCTGCACAAAGATTTGTGTTCTGCAATATTGTCAGCTTGCTTAGTGTAGTTCCTGCAACCACTCTCATGAGCGCTGTTCTCATGGTTGGGTTGGATGTGGATATTTTCTCTTGATTTTAACTAAATAAATCATATTTTCTGGGCCAGAAGTTTTCAGTGAGAACTGACACTTTCATCCAGATATTCTCAATGTTTCAACTTGACAGAAATACCGATAATAATAATGTAGCTCTTCCTGTATTTCTTTTTTCATATTAACATTATATTCATTGTTATATTAATATCTGGAAGATCAGCAGTCAGGAACCTTGACAAGAGTAATCGGAAACTTATAATATTGATAGGAGAAAACACTTTAAAACAATATGTTATTCAGAAATGAAGACATTTTCTAATAAAACACGGACTTCACAGTTAAAAATTGCTTGCTTAGGTGGTCGAGGAGGTACCAAAACACAAAACAAACCGGAATTCTGTCCTGGAGGGCGGGCCCCTTGTAGTACAGGCTTCCCCGGCTAGGTGAGTGTTCTAGGAGCCAGTCTGCATCAGTGTACCAGCAATTGTGGTGAGAGGCGTTGTGTTCAACTTCAGTGAATTTTGGAGGGAGTCTCTTTCAACGTGTTTGCCCATTTCATGATGGTTGATTTACAAGAGTAGTTTGTGGTGTAACAATGCACTGCCCACACCACATTGAATCTTCGGCAGTTTTTGACCCAAAACCACAAAACCTCTATGCCCCACACTCCCTATTCACCCGATCTCACTCCTAGTGACTTTGTTTTTGTTTCCCCAGATAAAAAATGTTCTCAAAGACAAACATTTCACGAATGTGGAAGAGGTGAAATAAAAAAAAGGCAGAAACACTAAAAGGCTTCAAAATAAAAGAGTTCAAAAATTGTTTCGAGCAGTGGAAAAAATGTCTCAATAGGTGTAGTGCATCAGGCAAAGAGTACTTTGAAGGTGATTGATGTTTAAATGTGTAAAAATAAGTATGCAATTTTTTAATAAATAAATTCTGGTTTTATTGCCCCCCCCCCCATATTTTCAACGTCCACAGTATTTCAATGGGGACTATTTTACCAGATGTAAAAGAATAGCATAACTGAAAGCTTCCTATATTTCTTAATCCTCCACAACTGACACTCTTAAGGAGATTTGAAAACTCTGTCAGAGTTTAATTCAGGGGCCTGGAGACTTACAAGTTCATTCTCTGGATGCTTTTACACCTAACAGGTCAGGAAACCTTGCTGATACCCACAAGCTATAAAGCTGGACATGTGACAGTCTCTCTAAGTTTCAGTAAAAACTCATCTGTAAAATATGGATATAAAACCACCTGCTTCTCAGAACTGTTATAAGAATTCAATGAGTATTCATATGTGGTAAGTGCTTAGTACAATAAATATCTGTCACTATTTCTCCATCTGTTGAATTAGGATAATAAAAAATAGCTAGCTCACAGGGTTGTTGTAAGAATTAAATAAAATATGTAGGCAAAGTACCTAGAATATGCTCAGTAAGTATAGCTAAATTCATGATTGCAAACCTCCATTTTATTGAATGGCAAGATTATGGAGTCCACACCAATACCATGTATGTCCTCAATCACTTTATTCTAATTATTTAGATATCTGTTGATCCAGATTATCTCCTTTGTAGGAAGGATTGCCCAAAAGAATATTTCTAGAAGAAAAGTGTGCCAAAATTGAAAATACATATTTAGCAGAATCCAGCCAAGTCCAGCTCATGGGGCTTTCTATTCATTACTAAGTTCTTGATATCTGTCTCCACGTCACTCATGACCGACCTAAATCTATGTGACCATGTTATACAAGCTACAGATTTTATATCAACAAACAGGTGTCTCATATTTTAGGAGCATATTATTTTTCCCATGCTCAGGTCAATAGAAATTATGGTGTAATATAGCATCCCAGTCAAATAGTTTACCTTAGCAAAAGAAAAACAAAAAAACTGTAATTGGAATCAATTATTTTCAATTCATACATTATATGCATTATCAAAACATGTGGAGATTGTTTAGCTATATTCAAAGCCATAAGATGAAAGAAAACAGATTCTGTTATCACAACAATTACTGGGTTTGTGCTTTTTACACACAAGACAATGATTGTAAGTTGAAGGCCCACTTGTCACTAATTTAAAATTCTACAAACAAAATGTGTGAATCCATTAGATTTTAAAGGAGTTAGTATTTAGTAAATAATAATAATAATTTTTTCTGTTCTGTAAAAACACCACAAAGGAGTTACTGTGTTTTAAAGTATACTAGTCTGGAACTAAAAAATTATTTCAATGTTTACTCCTAAGAAGTGAGAAGAGGAGAAGAGGAAGTGATAGAAAGAGAGATGTGTGAAAAGGCAAGGTGTTCCAATTTATTCACTAATTTTTAAAAAAACAGTAAAGATCATATTGTGGGAGACTATACTGTATCCCAGATTTTCTCAAGAGTTTAATAACAGGAAACTAAAGGAATGAGCAAGATAATATAGCTTAAAAGAGACTTAAAACAGAAATCTTTTTTTTTTTCAATGGAAAAGCCTAATGAAGAGCATGAAGGGGTGCATACTTGAGTGACTAAATCATAAAGAACTATATGGAAGTGATTAGTACAAAAGTCATGGTAGAGAGAGGGTCCTGGAGGGGGGCAGGCTCCCTGAAAGGGTTCTAACAGATGTCCTTTCTGTTTCTGAATGGTGGGTAGTTTACTAAGCTACACCTTTGTTTAGGGTGTCTTCCTGAATTTAGGCCTTATTTTACAATAAGGGTAATTGAAAAAGTCTATAATGCAAAAACAGAAGTTACTATGAAATACAATATGCACTTATTCCTGTATTCATTCAGCGAATATGTGAAGAGCATTTTTTAAAAGATTTATTTTATTGTTTTTGATAGAGACAGAGAGAGACAGAGGGAAGAGGGAGGGCCCAGAGCAGTTTCCATAGTTGCACATCATCCGTTTTTTGACATGGTTTTATTCCACAGAGGTGGGTGGGGGTTGTGCAGGGTGGGAACTGGGCTGGGGGCTTCCTGCATGGGAGGCACGCCCCTCGAGCCAAGGGCCAAACTGGGGGCCGAGAACTGAACTGGGGTCCTCCTGCATGGGAAGTACACTGCAGTTCAGAATAGGGGTCTGCACAGGCCGAAGATGGGGTTTTAACCTCGGTCCCCAGGGCTGCAAAGTGAGACCTTAACCCACTGAGCCATCCCGGCTTCCCCATGAAGAGTATTTTGAACATGCTAGGCACTAACTCTATACCGAATGTTGTCCCTGAGAGAATGACAAAGAGAGCCAGAGATGAAGAGTGACATTAAAGCTTTGGGAAACTTCAGAAACCTGGGATCACAGCTAGTTAAGTGGTTTTCTGAATCTTGCTCAGTATACAACCTGTTTGAAAATGCAGGTAAAACACTCAAAAATGTTTCCTCTTGAAGCAAAGGCCTGAAAGTAAGCATTGCATTTACCAACGTAATGAAACCAATTCTGAGCGCTCACCTGTGAGATCAGGAACATGAGAGGCCCCTGGTTATAATCACGTGTCCCAGAGATTTTTGACCTGTCAAAACTCAAATTAACCTGCAGAAGAAGATATATCGTGGCCAAAAGTTCCGCCAGATTATTTTCTAACAGCACTGACAAAAGAGAAAACTTTACAGAAGAGCCTTGAATATAATCTAGGTGTCTCAAGTTTGTATTATGAATTAGAAAGCTAAGTGGTTGCAAGTGCTTCTAAGACAAACAAGAAAAGTAAAATCTGCATGGGTTCCAGCTTGCATCCATAATAGTAGACAGATTATCTTTGAGGACAGATACTAAAGGACCTGTCACCTTTGGCAAACTAGTTGGTTATTGGGAAGATAACTTTATTTAGCAACACTTGATCCCTTTGTTCAAAGCTAGTTTACCTATGTTGCATTTGTGTGTGAGAAAGGAAAGTTTCTAAGCAACAGCATTGTATGCTGACTATCTAATCCTAGTAAAATCAGAGTGTTTTTTTTTCCCTAGAAAAAGACTATGTGTTTACTTCTTATAAACTGAATCCTTCAAGTGCATGTTGCTTGGTTATCAAAACTGCTTGGAAATTGATAATATCTTTGACATCAGAATTTCCAGGTGAGAGAAAAGATAAAGCCAAAGGCATAACAGACTGAACCTAAATTGTTTTCCTCTGACTGCAAATAAAATACCCACAGCTCATTCCCATTTAATCCCTTATCCTTACCGACAAATAGCAAAATCAAATGAGTTTTCTTTTTCCACTCCAAAAACCCGTTGACAGATATGATGATAAACTGATGAAGCATCTGGTCCCCAGTGGGAATAACTGGTTTGGACTCGTGCAAATGTTCCACCAGGAGAGATGTTTTCTCAAAACAAGGCAGTATGGCCAATTTCTGTCATTTCCTTTACATGTTTTAACAAACTAAGCACTTTTTCTAAGTCTTCCAGTGAAGCTAGTTTTGTCCTGTAACTTGGGGAGTTAATTTAGATGATTGCTGTAGTGTTTTCATATGCTCTTTTTCTGGTGAAGAGTATCTGGTTGTTTTTCATACAACAGTGTTCAATTCATTGTATTCTGCTTACAAAGCAACACTATAAGACAATAATTATAAGACCTATAGTAAACAATGGTTCTTGTCTTAGCTCCTGAGAGTTGGGTGTGAAATACTGAGATGATATATTTCTGTAGATAAGCATGCAGACTGCCAGACAAACTAGGTTTACCTTTTGGATCTACCACTCATTACGTGTATTTTTAGACAAGTTAGCCTCTGTGTCTCTCTACTTTATAAAACAGAGCCAATAGCTTCTCTCTCATATTTTGATATAAATGCTTAACAAATGTTACCTATTATTGAGATTCTGTGCTTGGCGTCACAGTTTCTTCATAAAAATTGCTATTTATATCAAAGTAATAATGTATTGAGGGTTTTATTTTCTGAAATTCCTCTACATGTGTGTGTGTGTGTGTGTGTGTGTGTGTGTGTACTGTCCAGAAAGTATCCAGCCATGTAACTGTTCTCATTATATTGATAATGGCTAGATTTTTTTTTTTCTGGAAAGCCTATATGTGTGTGTGTGCACGCACGCAAGAGATAGCATATTTGAACATCTGACCTTTACTTGAGAATCAATCTTTAATCTTATTGAAGTGTTCTTTGAGCCATCTACTTAAAAAAAAAAAATAGAGAAAGTGAAAAATCCTGGGCTTTACTTCTGACTTAGAGAGGATAGGACGTGACTTGATTGTTGATGTGACTTGATTGTGATTTTTGTGGTCAGTGGTTTGCCAAATGGTTTTGTATTTAGTATGAACAGAAAATATCTCTACTTGCATTTGCACGTGCTGGAGAACAGTTTGGTTCTGAGCAAGACCATGGAATGTTGTCTTTTTTTGTCAATATTCTTTATCAGCTGTCCCTGTTTCACTGTATTCTCTTTCAGTGGAACCTTTTTCACCATAAACAAAGTAACCACGGAGAGAGCATGACAGAATACTAAATAGAGAACAGTCAAAGGATCAACTTGGGGTTCAGTGCCAGGTCAACTAGAAGCAGAGAAAAAAAGGAGCCAAGCGAATAATGATCCTGGAAAGTGTGGAACTTGGAACATAGATAGTTCTAAGTGGATATGTGCCAGTAGTGTCTGAACATGCATTGTGCATGCACATAGCCCAGGAGGGAAGACAAAAGAGACCTCAGTTATCCGATGTTCCCTGCAGAGCACAAGGTTGTAAAGGCTTTCCTGGGATGCTCTACTTTATCTCCATGTACAGTAGTTTTTTGAACTTGCTAGCACAAGATATAGCCTTAGAGACATTAAAGAACTGCCCCCTTAAATATCTAGTATGCACAGTGTGCCCATTGCCCACCTTGTGCTAGGATAAAACAGGACTTGGGGTAAGGGGGTGGGAATGCTCAGAAGAAAACATCCTCTGGACCCAGAAGAGGAGACGGAGAAGCTCCTCAGTGTCAACACTGTGCCTGCCTTTCCTATGCCTATATCAAGTCTGAGGAGATTTAGAGACTTTTTCAAGTTTTGCCTGCAGCACCAAGGAAAAGCACACAGTGACAAAATTGGTGGCAAGTTCCCAAGAGCAGAGTGAAGATAGGGGAGGGTAAGGAAATGTTCTTCCATATTTCCACAACCTCTGTGCCCTGGCCCCCAGCCTTCTCCATCTGTACCCACTGCTACAAGACCTCCATCCTTGGGTAACTGCACTCTGAAGAGAAGGCGTAGATCCATGAAACCTGCTAATGCCCATAGAATAAAGCGGAGGCTCCTGCAGGGAAGAGAATATTGGCGCTGGTGATTGTCGGTCACCATTTTCTCTCAGCTGCAGCACTGGGCTGGAATCCCATGTGGAAGCCAGTTTCCCCCACTGTCTGAGCCCCCCACTTCCCACACTGTCTCCTCCTTGTTTTCCTTTCACTAACACCTGCGAGTCTTACAACAGAATCTACTGTCCTGGGCCCTCAGCATTCAGCATTCTCAAGCCTCCTGCTCCCCAAGGGCCAACAACCTCACACCCCAGCTCTGTAGTGTGAATTCCAGCAGAAAGCACACTGAAGTGGTGTTAATGTTGTTGCTGGCCTTCCTTCCCTCTCTCCAAGCACCCACATCTGCTTCTCAAACACTGGCAGCAACCCAGTCCGTGAATGGTTTCAGAATCATGTTAGTAGTCATGGTCATTGTGGTTTTAATTACATAGAATAGAATAGAAGCTAAAGTCAGCATTTATCACATTTGATAAAGACAGGTATTACTTACAGAAACTTTTCATTCCAGTAGGTATGTACGTGTGTATGGGTAGATGCACAAACACATACGGGTTCGCACTGTGTAGAATGCATTTCTTATTGTGGCTCATAGTCTAGGAAATCAGAGCAGAAGTTGCGTGAGACCAGGACTGATGTGTAACCCATGCTCACCCTGCTTGGCACCAGTGCACACCTGCTCTGTACAGATGAGATACTGAACGGCCCAAACACTGCAACTGAACTCGCTTCAAAACACTCTGAAGAGTAACAACAGCTTCAGAGGTAGCAGATAGGGAGGCCTATTTTCAGTCTTCACTTGATTTCATTTGATACTTCATGGGCTCCGTATTCCTGATTGTACTTTCTTGATTTCCCTGTTCTATGTTTTCTCGTTTTCTTTGTTCTCTTCTTCTGCTGATCCCATAAAAGACCAATCTACCAGGGCATGGCCCTTGGTGCTTTTCTCATCACTTAACAACCATGACTGCTTCATATGATCAAATGAACTTTGTCGGACTTGGGTCTTTAAAATGCTGCATTTGATTATGTTGTTATAGTCTTCACTTATTTAGCATGGCTTTCTGCTTATAAAACTAATATGGGTAGGCATATTACATGTGGTCACATAGTTTTCATAAGTATACAAATTTATTATTTTGAAATTATATATATATATATATATATATATATATATATATATATATAGAGAGAGAGAGAGAGAGAGAGAGAGAGAGAGAGAGAGAGAGAGAGAAGTGTCCTGTTATTCTCTTGTCAGAGATTAGTGCTTATAAAAAATGCTTTGCATGGCATATATCGTGATCCAATGTGCTACTTGTAAAGATGTATAATAAGAATGCAATTATAATTAACAATAGTGGGTGCTTTGGTGTAGAGCCTCATCTCCAGTCAGGGAGAACTTTCTAGAAAGTGATATTTTCTAGAATTGATGGCTGACAAGCCAGGGCCTCCGCCTTGATAACTTGACACTTTTCATGAGGGAGTTTTTGGTGCATCAGTGTGGTTGTTTGCAACGGCTGTGCATGACAATTAAAAGATTTCCATGCTTCATGTTCTGCTTTAAAAATTATTCACACCATCCAGAATTCTTCTCCAAGTCAACCTTTTTCCTGAAGGTTCTGCTGTATAATTTTCTATGCAGCTTGTTGTTCCAAATTTTATAGCTAAATTAGTCTTCAGCACCATGTTCAGAAAGAGAAATGAAGCTTTTAAAACTTGCTACCAATTCAGAGAGCCCCTCTCAGGGATTTATTTATGATTTCAGAATTATATTTTTTATTCTAAGACATTTTTATGTGAATACAGTAATTTCAGTTTCTTAAATGAGACAATTGAACTTCATTTTATCTTGTTTCCCTAAAGCTGTGAGGTCTTTAAGATGAGAGAACTACTTTGTTCAAGTTCCTGATCAGAGCACAGCTTTTACTCTCTTTATTGGCTGACATCTGAATTTTTCATACCTGTACTATATGGATAAGACAGGGTGGGAGTTGAGAATTACCTTGCAAATGCCAGTCTGATAACTTAGACCCATATAATAATTGCCAACATAGGAACTAAGGATCCTGCTGTCTTATTTGCTAGTTTTGGGGTCTGTAGTTCCTTCTCATTAACCTATGTCCTGATGGGAGCAACAAGTTAGTTATTCCATTGTCAATTCTTGCAATTCCATAAATGCTAACATTTTTCTTCTTTGTTCAAGGTCTTGTAATCTGCAGCTCTGCTATCACTGGGAAAATGTAAGACCAAGTAATTATAGTCATATATGAAGACTGTTGTAACAGGAAAAGTCCTTACACCCTAAGGTAGATTTTATTTTAAGTTGGGGATCTTATACTCCTTTGCCCATGGATATCAGGCTTGGCCATGGAAATGTGTTTCTTCTGATAGGAGACTTGGGAGGATTGCATAAGTCCCGGGCCCACCTTGCTGAGTGGCATTTTACTTGTATGAATGATGTAATATGAAAGAAAATGACATACACTGTCTCTGGGCAGAAGCCTTAAAAGCTAGCCCATGATTCCCCTTATCTCTCTCTTCCTTGTGCATCCAGACCAGTAACGTCCCAAGTAGTGGCTTCATTAGATTTTATCTCAGGTTGAAAACATGGAGTAGAGTCAAAGCTGAGTCAAGATAGATGTAGAAAACAAGCAAGAAACAAAAACCTGTGCTCTTATAACTCCTAAGAGGCAAGGGGTATTTGTTAATTGGTAGTATACTCTAGCCTAGACTATACTAACTGATACACTTTCTAATCTAAAAGGTCTTCAGTGCAGGGATGTCAACCCTGGTGATGAAAGACACACAGTCAAGCAGAGTGCCTGGGATGGCCCGGAAAAGGGTCTGTACCCACAGTATGGAAGATACATGATTGATAAAGGGTTTATCTGTCTTGAGTGGAGGCTGTCATAGCTGCGACTACACATGCTGGATGAACTCAGTGCTCTATGGCGGGATATGTGAGATCTTTCAAACACAAAATTTATAAACATTTTGCCTCTCTATGTTCCACTACATGACCTGCACTAATTTATATCAGAGCTCAAAATATAGAAAATGGTAAATAAATTCCACCAGCACCATTGCATTTATATTGTACGACTTCTACACATTAGATTCAATCATGACAGAGATGGACTGTGAAGAAATTGGCTGGATGAGTCTTGTTCATTTAAAAAACATATTCTTAAATGAACTATTATACAAAATGTTTGAACATATGATTATCTGTTTACGTATTCATGTAGTAAAATATATTGATTTTGACAGTTGCATTGAGCACAAGAGTTCATAAAATACATGGAAGAAAAAAATTTTTGTTGTCTAAAATGTTAGAATATTTTAGAAACAAAGATGAAGATTTTTGGATGATGGTCTAAGGCAGTAAAGTAATATGTGATATCATCATGATGTATAGCCTTATTTCCCCAGACTGCACTGGCCTTGAAAAAAAAAATCAAGGGTGTGACTAATAATTAAAATACTGCTATACGGGGAAGCCGGGATGGCTCAGTGAGTTGGGCACTCACTTTGCAGCCCCGGGGACCAAGGATCGAGTCCAGGCCCCGGCCCATGCAGACCCATGTGCTAAACTGGGAAGTGCCCCCAGTTCAGTTCTCACCAGGGTGAGACCCCGGCCAGTTCCTGCCCTGTGCAGCCCCATGCCCACCTGTGGAATGAAACTATGTGGAAAAACCTATTATGTGCAACTATGGAGTCTGTTCTGGGCCCTCCCCCTTCTCTCTCTGTCTCTAACTCCATATCTCTTTTTCTGCCAAAAACAATAAATAAATCTTAAAAAAAAAAATATATATATATATATATATATACTGCTATCTAATAAAGCCAGTAAAAGTTTATTATTTTTTCTCCTTAAAGTCCTATCCACTACTATTTTGTTTAGAGTGACTTTTGAAGTTTATTTATTTTTTAAAGATTTATTGTTTGAGAGAAGGACAGACAGAGAGAAGGGGAAGGGCCCAGAGCAGTCTCCATAATTGTACGTCATTAGCTGTGACATAGTTTCATTGCAGAGAGGTGGATATGGGGTCTCACAGGGCAGGAACTGAACAGGGGCCTCCCATAGGGGAGGCAAGAACCTTTGCTGCCATCTTAGTGGTTACAGGTTGTGCCACAGTCCAGCATATGAGCTTGCACAAGCTGAGGCTGGGGTTCAATCCCCAGACCTCATAGTTGCAAGACAGGTGCTCAACCTATTCAGCTATCCTGACATCCCCTGAAGTTTTTTTTGTTGTTGTTGTTGTTTTGTTTTTTACTCTGTTAGGGTACAGACTTTGAAGTTAAGTGGCCTGGGTTTAATTCCCACTATGGTAAATTACAATTTCTTGGGCAATTTACCTGATCTCTCTGTTTTTGTTTTTGTATCTATAAAATAGAAGTTTTGAAAAATACCTACCTCAAAAGATTATTTAGAATATTGTTAGATGATTTATATAAGTGCTTAGAGTAATGACTGATATTCTGAAAGCTATTAATAAATATTGTGTATTTTTCTCTGTGGTATTTTACTTAATTTTGTCATTATTTGATACAGTTTTTTGATGAATCTCTGCTTCATCTATCTCCTCCTTGCACTTAACTTTTATAACTTTAGGAAAATAAACATCAATTATTTTGATTCTTCTTCTGACCAAGATGAAGTTACAAGAACTAGGTATCTATCCTACTTTAAATAATGGAAGGAACAGTAAAAAATGTAAAACAAGGGTTTTCTTACAGTGATCCTTAGAGAAGGGAAACAACACTATGCAGCCTGTAATTGCTACCACATACTGAGAGGAGAGTGTCTTCAGGTGCAATATAGGAAAATGGCTCCCAGAAATATTGATTATTTCCCTGAATTAGGGAGATGAGCTGAGAATCCACAAAGGCCAAAGTGAATAGAATAGCTCCTATAGACACCTGGGAGAGAGAGAGAGAGAGAGTCAGAGAGAGACTGATGATCTGCAGAGGGGTCCTCTGGGGGCTTCAGCTGAGGGTCATTGCTCATGAGGAAACTACTTTCATCTGGGAAAAGAACTACCTGAAAGAATCAGGGGAACAGTCCCTGGAGTTTGCACAAGGCCAGGAATAACTGTGTCCCCACCATCCAGGGAGGAAAACGCTTTTAATTCATGGGGTATCAGTAGGTACTTAGAGGGATTTTTCCTGAGCAGTGGGCATGCATAAACCTGGACTTCTTTTGTCCCACTGAAAGCAAGACCTGAAAAGAGCAAACTGTTCCCAAGGAACTTTAACTTTGTCCTAGAAGAAAGACCAAGGATATTCATAGGAATATAGGCATATCCATCACAGACTCGCTACACAGCGTCTCTCATTCGATAAAAAACTGTATTGGTATGAAAAGAAGCAGACAAATAGAAACAGAACAAAAAAGATCTGAAAATGGCACAGATGATACAATTATGCATAAAGACATTAAAGTAGTTAAAACTGTATTCTATGTTCAAAAAACTATAGGAAAAATTGAGCATGTTTTTGAGCATTAGCAAAAATTGAGGCCGAGACTCAGAAGATATAAAAATGAGTCAAATCAAACTTCTAGTGATGAAAACTACAGTGTCTGAGGAGAAAAATATACTACACGATATTAGTAGAAAATGAGATATTGAAGTGGAAAAGATCTGTGAACTTGAAAAGATAACCAAAGAAATTATCCAAAGTGAACACAGAGAAAAAAGACTGACAAAAAAAGGAAAAGTGTCATTGATCTGTAGGACAATTTTAAGCAGTCTCTCATATATATAATTGAAGTCCTCAAAGGAGAGAAGAGAAGAGGAACAGATAAACTATTTGAAAAAATAATGTGCAAAAATTTGATGAAAACAATGAATTCACTGCTCCTAGCAATTCAACCAACCCAAGCACAAAAAAGCATGAAGAAAATGACACCAAAACATGTCATAATAAAATTGCATCAAAAGTTCTTAGCTGAATTTTAAAAAGTTTGGCATAATTGTAGATAAATATTTTATTTTTTGCTCCAAAGGCAGCTTGTTCCCTTTGTTTATTAAGCCCTATGAAATGAACAGATCCCAGAACTTGACGTAAGGACCATTCATTGTCCTCAGTGTTCTTTGAACATAAACTTTGTCCCTAGATGTGTCTCTAGGCACCTCAAGTCTCTTCCCACTAGTTTTGTTTAGAGTTCTGGGACTACTTATACAGGGGTGTCCAACCTTTTGGCTTTCCTGGTCACATTGGAAGAAGAATTGTCTTGGGCCATACATAAAATACACTAACACTTATGATAGCTGATGAGCTAAAAACAAAAAACAAAAACAAAATTAAAAACACAATTGCAAAAAAACATTTCATTGTGTTTTAAGAAAGTTTACGAATCTGTGGTGGGCTGCATTCAAAGTGGCCCTGGGCCGCATGTGGCTCAGGGACCGAGAGTTTGCCAAGCTTGAGTCCTCCAGCACCCCGCCACCTCTTCTGGCTTTCCCCACTCTGCCTGGGACACCTTTGATCTATTCTGTTTCTATATCCACTACAAACAGAATTCCTGATGGCCTGTTCTGGTATTCCTGTAAGAACAGGAATTCAAGGTAGGCAATTGTATTAACACACACTAACACTTCCTTTCTACCCCCATAGAAATCGGAATCACTTTTGTTATTTTTACTTTACCGCTTCTGGCTGACTCACTTTTTCTTTTGGATGTTGATAGACATTGAGAGATCAATGGTCAACTTCTAGTCACCTTAACTACACTCAATGTCAGGCCTGTAGAGAGCATCGTATTTTTTCTTCTGGGACACATCAGATTTGATTTCTGAAGACTTTGCATTTGCTTGTTCCTTCACTTGAGAACATTTCTTTCTCTCTGCACCTCATAGGATTCTAATCTTGTCATTTACATCGCAGCTTAAATGGCTTCCCTAAATCAAGTGGATTCCACTGTTACTCTCCCTTGCAGCACCATTTCTTTTCTTCAAAAACCTTATCACATCTTGCAGTTAGGCCAATTTTCATGGAAGGGTCTCTTTGTCTTTCTGACACACGAGAAGTGGTAGGAAAAGCCAAAACTTTATGGGAGACACTATTTTAGTCAGGAACCCAAGAGGCTGCATGTGAGTGTGTGAATTTACACCACCTACCAATCAGTATTGTCCCCTTCCCCTTAGAGGAAAAAGCCAGAAAAATCGCCTTCCTTGTACCTCCTGAAGCATAAAATGGAAACCTCTCATTGAACCCGTGGATCACTGTCACACCGCGACATCGTATTTTCCCATAGACGCAAACCGGGTTAATATTGCATGAGGTGCTCATCAGTACATCTAGAGATAGTGGTGGGCAGAGGGCTGCAGTGCCAGGCGTGCCCTCTGGAGGGTTTTAGACATAAATAAAATTGGTTTGAAAACAAAAAGGTGGGGACGGGACTTGTCATTCCTGGAATTATTGCCAGGACACACTGTATAACAGAATAAATATGTGCATTTGATGGAACAGCCACGAAATTTTTGGATTAAAAATGTGTGTTTTGGTTTTAAAGAGGGAAAACTATCCTTTTCATGGTGCAATAAAGGAATAAAATGCTGGCATAATGCATGGAAATAAATGGTAGTGCTAAAGAACATACAGAAAAAATATGTATTATTAGTAAACTTAAGAAAATACTGTCAGTGAAAGAAAGTTTTCTATACTTATGATTTTAACAAGCAATAAAGAATGAGTCTTTTATGAGGTACAGATAATTTAGTAATGATAGAATGTGCTAGGTGGGTGGTTTATTTTGCATTAATTAGAAGTTAGGGATTATAAAAACATTATTATAAACAAAGTACTACTTTAAAAATAGCTCAGTCATAAACCCATTAGTTAACTACAGTTAAGAAACTATTTTTGTTACATATATGTACTCCTATACACAGACAGTAGATAAGAGTTTATGGCTTCCTGAATTTTATTAGAATATTTTACTCATGAACTCTGTTTTATTATATTCAACATATACAAATACATTTTACTATATTCAACATATATAAAAACATATCTTTTTATGCTTGTTTGCTATTAGGGCTTTTAACTTCTGTAAGGAGCGTCTAAGTGGTTTTTTTTTGTGTGTTTTCTTTTTCTGTTTTTTTGTTTTGTTTTGTTTTGTCTCCCTCTCTCTTCCTATACCCAGCAAATTTGCTCTCCTCTGTATCCAAATGATGTAAAACACTTAGATAACTTCAAAAATCATTAAAATACTATATTTTAGATGTGGGTATATGAAGGCATGGTCTTCCGTATGCTGAGGAATTCTTTGAAATGAAAAGGAAAATCCCACGAATGAAAAGGGGTTCATTTAGCAGTAAACTTAATCAACAATAAAGATCAATAGTATATATGTAACAAAGGACAGATCAAGATCACTTACTGCTTATAATTTTACAAAACTATGACAGATGAAGCATATTAATAAGGTTCCTAATAAAATAATACAGAAAAACCATGAAACAGATTGTCAAGTCTTTTGAAATTCCTAATTAGTTAATCCTTGAAAGTTTGGGGCCATTTTTCCAAGTTATATAGAGGAGAAATTAAGGAGGCTACTGCTCAAGGCCATGAAAGAGCAAATAAAAGGGTAAAGCTTGTAACCAACAGCTCTATGCTCAGACCACAGAGAGAGTATGTTTCCAGTGAACAGAAAACAAAAGAAAACAAATCCATTGCTGTTTGCTGAATGACGGGTACAGCTGACATATGTATTTGCAATAGACAGAACCTGCTTTTGCTTTCTACTTTCTCCCACACAAAGCACAGTGCTTGGCACAATAAGCATTTGTTACAGAAATGAATGAAAAGAACAAACAGGTAAACAAATAAGCTTCTGAAAGAATGTCCCTGTGTGTTATGTAAACTCAGTTACTGAATGTTTGACCACAATGTTCTCAAAGAGAACGTGAACATGTAGGATCATCAGAAAAACCAGGAAACTATCTCTTTGACAGATTAGTGCTGTGGCTCATTCAAGTGATCACTCTGGATTCTGAACCAGGAGTAGCTGGTGATTATATTGGAAAGACATCAGGCCAGTGAACATAGCACAGAATCTGGGCTTCTCAGGCTTCCTTACTCTACTTACTAAAAACCATGTTATTTTGTGTTTATGGAGTGAGAATAATGTTGTTTAACATTTCTTTTTTTGTTGTTATTGTTGTTTCTTCTTTCCAACTTGTTAAAATGACACTGGTAGTGACTCTTCTTCGCTTAGATCTATGGCCTTTGTAACTGAGGTTGTGAAACATGAAAATTCATATATACAGCGAAGGTTTAATTATTGAATGTTTTGATCTCTTTGCCTGACTTTCCTTTGTATTGCTTAGCATGGCCAAATATGGTAAACACCAACATTTCACATAACATTCATCATGAATTCACAAGAGACATCACCCAAACCCAAACGTCTGTGTCTTCGAATGTACACTGATCTGGTCATCTTTCTTTTGCTATGTTCCTGTTTTCAGATAAGATTAGCTGCTGGAGTAGAACTGAATAAAGCCAGATGAAATGGGACTGTATGGGTATTTGCCAGTTATGGGAGCTGGTATCACACATAAGCTTCAGAGTGGTGAGACCAAGGAAATGCTTGAAGGCCATCCTTTCTCAATCTCTCAGGGCAAAAAATTGTATAAGAAGATTCTTATGTTTGATTGCAAGTCAAAAAATATACGTAGAAGGCAACAGAAAAACCAGCCCTGTGTCATAGAAATTATGAAAAAAACATCATAATCTGCCAAAAATGGATCACCTCCAATGTAGGTTCGCTTACTTTCTTAATCAAGTGTGAGAGTTATTTTGACTATTAATATCAAGAAGAAAACTTCAGCTCCAGGCTTGTTTGTCTTCAAGAAAGATAGGCAAAGAGAGATAAACTCACGTCAAGATGAGGCTTTTCTGTGCTGAGAATACACAAAGTTACTGGTAGGCACTTCATTTCACATAAAAAAATTTTTTTTTTTTTAAATGTGAGTACATCATTTCCATCCAATCATCCTAAATTGTTCTATTTATTCACAATGGCATTAAATTATAACATTAGTGATTTCCATTCTTGCTTTGTAATAACACAGTACATTTCTAATTACATTCATTATAAACATCTCAATCTATTATCACTAACATCTATTTTAATGCACTTAAAATTTTTTACTCAACCCTGATGAAAGAGATTTGTGCAGCGAATGTGAGGTGTTGAAAAAGCAAACAGTGAGGTTATACAACACTTAAGGCTTGAAAATCACAGTCTGGACCTTCCTCCAGTCCTTTCCCTTCATCCATGTCCCCTGACCTCAGAAATATACTATTATCAGTGACCCGAGGAGCTTTAAAAAACCTGTCCAAAATCCCAGCATCCCTCCCAATTATTTCAGAATTTCCTATGTGTGCTCATTTGATGACTGGGGCTCTTTCTAGCCCAGCGCAAGCTTATCTTTCAGGGCCTGTTAACAGCAGTGCTCACTCTACTTCGGTAAGATGGAAGCTAAGCATCACAGCTCTTATTTCATGCAGAGAATCACATTCAGACAGATCTGGGTTTGACTGTGTACTCTCAGTTCTTTCCCGGGCTTAGCCAATTTCGGTTAGTAACCGACCATCACTGAATACACGTAATGCTGTTCTCTTCAGGTCCAGAGATAATGGCTGGATATCGGTTTTTATCCCACAAAAAACAAAGTGAGTGGGGTGGAAGTAATCTTTTGCTATCTCACGTCTGGGGTGGAAGTGAAATGCAGAGACCTGTCAGAAGGCCCACATTTCCAGGCAGAGGGTGAGCAGGGCTTCTGTCTGTCAAGTTCTCTGGTGCCCTGTGGAGCTGCTCTTGCTCTTGAGCACTGGTTTGCTGCCCTCCTTCACCCCATTCTTGTCAGATCTGCTGCCATGGGCTCAGCCCCGTTTCCAACTGTGCTCCTCATGTTAGCGTCATGGACACATGGTAAATCTGATAAGGCCACCCTTCGACCATTCTTTTATTTGTTTCTGTCCTGCCTTCTCATCATCTGAGCCTGAACTTGGATTCCAGTTTGAGACCCTCCTCTGGGTTTCTATGTTAGGGGTTTATAGCCCTCGCCCATGTCTGGGGTGAGGGTGGGAGGGCAGAAAGGCTCCCACTCCCCCTCATGATTCCTTAGGCCAGTTCTTCTTATTATCCCTGATCTTGTCTTTGTGGGAATCCTTAATGACTCTAATTAAATGGGTTTGAAATAAAGTATTAAAAAAATATATTTTCCTAGGTTTGGTCGTAGTAATGTAACTTGGTACATATTGTGAATGGGTCTAGCATAGACCTGGTATTATAAATGTTCCATAATGATTTTATTCCCCTTCTGAGTACAAAATGCTTAATCTCTAAAATACTTAGATGTTAGATATGACAACATTTGACATATAGATACTGGATCATCAAAAGTTCTTTAGAAGAAACTGATGCTTGTGTAAACCCAAATTGTGACTTGAAGGTCCAACAACAAAATATCTTTGCTCTGTTTTATAGAAATATAGAGGACACCATGGTGCCACGAGCATCAACCATGGTGGCATCAGCTTAGCTGGATTATAAACACTGCAACATCTTCTGGGAACAGACTTGGTCTCTAAGATATTTTATTAACACTATTTTAGTTTTACACACTATTAAAATTTTTCCCAAAAAGGCTGGGAGAAAAGACAATAAAGAGGCATGCCGGGACACTCTGGATACATTGGATATGTGTATACAGCAGATCCCATCTGCTGATTATTCAGAACTCAGACACAGGGGCATGGATTTCTGCCTTCACGTTCAATGCTGTAATGCTAAAACCTATTATGGCAGCGGCATAATCAATAAAGATTTCTTGAGTGAATGATATGCATGTTACAAGGGGGCAAGCAAAACTTGGGGGACCGTTTTTAAAAGTAGGATTCAATATTGCCTGAGTCTGACTTTAGGTTGCAATGTATTAATTACCCAAAAATATTCTTCTTCAGCTTAAAAAGTAAGCCAACAAAAATTGATATATTTTTATTTTTATTATTTCTATTTTCATGTTCAAGTTTGGCATTTTTTAACACTATCTGAACAAAATCACTGTCACATATAAAGGGCAAGGTCAGCTAAGCCAAGAAAGCAGCACAATCATTATACAAAACAGAATGGCAGTATCTGTGACTATCTTTTTTACAAAGAAAATCTCCCCTAAATCCATGTGTCATTTACATAAATTCTATATTACACTTTCTGCTGTTCTACAGAACACTGTTTATTTTATTTTATTTTTTATTGTTTTTGACAGAGACAGAGAGAGACAGAGAGAAGGGGGAGGGCCCAGAGCAGTCTCCATAGTTGTACATCACCAGTTTTCGACCATGGTTTCATTCCACACAGGTGGGCGGGGACTGTGCAGGGTGGGAACTGGGCTGAGGGTGTCCTGCATGGTAGGCAAGTCTCCTCAAGCCATAGGCCAAATGGGGGATCAAGAACTGAACGGGGGGTCTCCTGTGTGAGCAACACAGCCCCGTTCAGCATTTGAGTTCACACGGGCCAGGGTAGGGGCTGGGATTCTATCGTTGGGGCTTCAAAGCAAGTGCTTAATCTGCTGAGTCATCCCAGCTTCCCCTGTAGAACACTTTTGATTTAAAGGACTCCCAGCAGCCTCACCAAAAAGGTACTACTGAACTCCACAACTGTTGATGCACACACCCTAATAATGTACATGATGGGTGTGTACTCGCCTTCCTAGATTTCTTCCCAGAAACTGGTTCTGGTATGCTTCCATCATCCTCATGATATTTGCACACACAACTTTGTCTTAGTTCTTTGCATGTGCTACAATAGTTATGACTTAGAAGGAGCTGGACTAAAGTTTATGTATAACTAGATATTTGTCAAAGTTACTATGCAGACAAAGAGAATGGAGAAAAAATTATTAAAATCCCCGTTTATATCATATGTCAAAATAAACTTAGATTAAAAGCTTAAATAGGGGAAGCCGGGATGGCTCGGTGGGTTGAGCACTCACTTTGTAGCACCGGGGACTGGGGATCGAATCCCAGCCCCGGCCCGTGCGGAACCATATGCTGAACTGGGAGCTCCCCCAGTTCAGTTCTGTCTCTGTATCTTTCTCTCTCTCTCTCTCTCTCTCTCTCTCTCTCTCTCTCTCTCTCTCTGTCAAAAATAAATAAATAAATAAAAATATATTAAAAAAATAAACCAAAACTTAAATAATAACCAAGGATTTTTGAAGAACAAGAAAAAAATTTTTTTAATTCTCAGAGATTTGAAAAGGGTATACTAGAAAAAAATAAAATTATGAAAGAAATGGTTAACAGACTCTTTACTATAAAAATGCTAATCTTACAAAAGATGAAATGCAACAGATATCAAATAAATAAGAAAACAATAATTGAGAATAATTGTCACATCAAGTTGGCATCAAATAAACCAGATAAAGTGTTAATACTTATTGTAAATAAATTGTTCCCAAATATAATAACATCTCAAAGACCGTAATAAATGAAAAAGCTCAAGATATAAATGGAAAATTCACAAGGGGATATAAATAGTAAGGAGAAATGTCTATCTTCCTAGTTATCAAAAAAAAGGCAAATTAAAGCAAAACCTGTAACCATTTTGTTCCTGCTAATCTTTTGTTGTTTTGTTTTTTTAGTATAGCATTTAACGCTATTGGACTTGTTGGAATACTGTAAGAAATAATAGGTAGAAGTATAAACTGCTACAGTTCTTTCTTGGTGAAAGCAATTAGATAATATTTCAATGCTCCAATTTTTCCATCTCTCATTCACTCAAAAAATATTTGTTGAGTATCTACCATGTGCCAATGATTTGACCATAGGTTGGGAATTCAATGATGGACAGAATAGACATATTGTTGCTTTCATAGTTCTTATAATTTCTCTAAGGAAACAGGCACTAAAAAATAAAATAATACATATTTCAATAGTTGGAATAATTCTGATGAAACACAAGAAAGTATATAATTGAAGTGGAGTATAGGTTAAGGACCAGGTGCCTTAAATCAAGAGAGGGGGCAGTAACCAGATAACTGGTAAAGACCTGGATTGTCTGGATAAACCAGGGCACATAGTCACCTTTGTTACAGAAGATTTAACTTCTCTGGGACCTGGAAAATCTTCCCAAGAAAGCGAAATTTCAGTTGAAGACCTGAAATTTCGGTAGAGTCCAAAAGAGAAGGAGGAAAGAATATTCTAGAGGGTGAGCAATGAGAGAGAAGCACTAAGTTTGGAAAGGAGAAAATTGCAGGTTCAGGGGACTCCTCCACGGTGAGTATAGGGGAAACTGCAGAATCCAGGAGGGTCTGAGTCATGCAGGCCAGTACGTGATGCTGAGAATTTGCTTCTTTATCCCAAGACCCATGAGAAGCCATGTGGACGAGATTAGCAGAGATGAGGAATGACTTCAATTTATAAAATAGCCCTCTGGCTGTAATAAAGATAACATTGGGGGCAAGGAAGTAGGGAGGGAAGTATATACTAGGATTCCAAAGGACAATGTTGGGATATTCTAGTTGAGAACAGATGATGATGAGAGATGTTTTCTAAACTGAAGTACAAATATTCATGTGGTTTGGGGAAAATAGGTAATGTTTAAAAAAATTAGTTTCAAGACCCTAAAATTCTTTATGTGATTCTTTTTAAAACTGACCAGACTGAAAACAGGACTGAAATTTGTAGAGAACAGTATCTATTTTTCCTTTCCCACCTCCCCTTCAGCCAAGACAATTTCTCAGAAAGAAACTTGGCCGGAAACACTTTTGGGATGTAGGACAATGTGTATCCCTGCCCTGCAAGGAGGCCTGGTAGGCACTACGCTACGATAATATCCACAGCACTCCACTCATTGCAACACTTGATCTGCTCTTCTATCCTCAGTTCATCCCATTGGGAACAGCTCTTCCAAGGTTCTGGCTGGGCTTTGCCTTGGAAATCTATCAAGAGTCAAATTAGAGCTACGAAGTACAGATTACATCACTATAGCTGGTCATAGGGCTTCCACTGATACAAACCACCTTCCTTCTTTACTATTCGTTCTAGAATGTCTTTAATTTTAGCCACCATCTCTTTTGGTCCATGCAACATACACGTGGAGGAGATCAGCCCCAGGTCATCACTCCTTTCTCAGGCTGTGGTTGGTGCATTTGTTTAGTTACTAACAAAATTGAGCAGGGACTTATCAAGAGATGCTGTAGTGGATCATCTGGGTACTAAATATATTTTTTATTATAACTGCCACCATTTTTGATAGAATCCCTAGTACCTTCTGATAATCATGGTCACTTACCTTTGCAAAGATTGTGGCTCTTTTCCTTGTCTGCTGGCCTCTTGGCACAAGGAGTTTAAAGCGACTGGGGAAGAGGCATAGCTGAAAGTTTGATAGGATTCTTGCTGTGTACCGTGATGGATGTGATACCTCTAAACCCACAAAACCTAGAGTTTCAAGGACAAGAAGAACAAGTTTTCTAAGGAAGCCACTGGGGAAAGGAGAAAATGGGACTATTTCAATTTCTACACCTCAGTTCTTAAAAGCGTGTATTCTACCCACTGGGGACCCAACATACTACAGTGGCATTTAATTTGCAATGATTGATATGTATGGTAATATAGAATTGTGTTCCATTATCACATGGTATCACCTCCAAACTTGCACCTTAGCTCTGCCTTGAAGAGGCTGCCTCATTGCCCTGTCAGGCCAGCAGCCTTATGGGTGGTATGAGAAGACCACTGTAGTACATGTTCACTCTTCATATGGCTTCCTTTGTCCAACATGAGATAGTCAGATGATTAAACTTCTACAAATCCCTAGAGAGTAGTGTTGGCTGAAGTTATACAATGTACAAAAGGCAAGCCTATAGCCAAAACATATGTCAATGTCAGACAAGATAAATTATTGTCACCTCTATAGGAATCAACTTGCTACCGAGAGGCTCATTGCCTACTTCAAGGGTAGGTCTCATGCTGGAGTGTGAAGGACTCATAATTAATCTCCATTGCCATCAGATGGAATACTTTGCAACAGCACTAGTAAATTAGCCAGGAAGAAGGGAAGACAGATATTGGGCCCAACATATGCACAGCCTCAATTCCTTGGTATTCTACTCATTGCTCATTGTGCCAGAGCTAGGATAACTAAAGATAGACACTGGCTGACACCACTTAACTACATATTTCTTTTTATGTGGCTGTTCAGTATTTCTTCCATGGTGGATAGTATCTAGTGGAAATTAAGCCATGTGGTTCTGGTGGACATTAATGTGCAAGGTGAAGGTTTAATTATTCATAAATATATTCCCTTGCATTTTTCTTGTACTATCATATACACAATATTTCAATTTTTTTCTTCTACTTTCCTGACTAAGAAGTGAAGCCATTTGTCACTGATAATGAATCCCTGAAAATGCTTGCCTTGCCCACTTCTCTTTCTGCATGACATGGATAGCCAGGTGAAACACTGGAAATACTGCTCATTAGGAAGATGCCCCCTCATCATTGATTCAAATGTCATCCCAGTGGGTTTGTAGTTTAGTATCATTTTATTTATAGCTTATCAATGTACTGAGATGATCCATTTTCTTCCCAAACAAGTGGGATAACATTTACAAGTTTGCAATATCTAGTTATTCAAAGGACCTTGTTGGCCAATTCTGTTAGCTTTGTGCATTTTCTGGACTATGATAAAATTTTACTTCTTGAAAATTCTATAATTCTTATATTGGACATATTTCAGTCTTTATTATTCAACAGAGACTTAACATTCTGTTCAAGTATGGTAACTTCTGCTGAAGTTATGGGAAGCAAGGTGAGTTTGTTCAGGTCTGTCTAGACACAGACTCCATAACAGAATTATATATTTGAGAGATTTACTGGGGGTGGTATGGGATACGGTAGGAAGATCATTGTAGAGCATGACACAGGTCTGGCACCTGTGAAAGGAGAGGGGGAAAGAAAGACAGGTTGGGTGGACAGAGTCTTGGGCTACAGTGCAATTCTCAGAGAGGGTCGGTGAGGACAAGGGGGAAGTATCGAACTAAAGTTGCCCAGCAGAGGAGTCTTGACTAATTAGTGTTCAGTTGTCTGTGAAGAGCCTGTGGGAAGTGGTTGTGGTAGTGGATCCAGAATGGCAGCAGCCAGTAGCAGTCACTAATGCCACCTGCATCCAGAAATCTGGGTTGTATTTTCATGGCAACCACATCAACTCTTGTGGCCAGACCTGTTTCCCATGGCCTACCTGTGGATTGATGTTATAAGAGACAGCTATGCTGACATCAGACACCAAAATCAAACATGCCAAAGCTTTGCAGATTGCTGTAATGCTTTCTTATTCTTACCAAGCAATAACAAGGGTGGGGGAGACATTTTATTTTGATGAATGTAAGATTTCAGGAAAAATTTTTCCAGGTTCATGTGATGTAGAAATTAGAACCATACTTTCCTGGTGATTATAGGCACTATTAGCACAAAATATTTATTGAATTTTTGGAATATTTCTAACTTTCTATGAGTTGTTTGCAGAAACCCACATCTGCTCTGCATGAATATAAGAACATTACTATGTCCCACACCAGATTCTCTTCCTGAAAGATGATTAAAGCCTTCTATGATTGGAGAAAGTGGATGTCCTGTGTTTTGTTGACTTCAAACGGGTAAGGTTGTACACTAATCACTGGTGGCTGTTAAAGGTCCCTTGTAAGTAAACACTCATGAATGTGTCTTGGCATGTGAGTTGCTATTTTTAACCTAAACTGAGTTTCTTTTCTTTTGCTTTTAGCAATAGAACATTTCACTGTACTACTCAGGATTTAAGCACTAAAAAACCATTTTTGTGATTGACTATTGACAACAAAGTAAGAATTTCTCAAGAAATTACTTGGGGTAGGTTGAAGCTTCATGTCTTGCTTTAAGGCATTTTTATTGTGCTTATAAAGTCTATTGTTCAGCTTACAATCTTCCAGTTGATGGTAATAGAGCAGCTTCCTATGTTTTAAGTGGAGACTAAGTGCTTCCTCTGAATAGATAATCAGACTA